>PVLD010010735.1:0-69211 GCA_004027595.1 Dinomys branickii | reverse complement strand
TGCCCTCTGCTGCCGCCCGGCGCAAAGCCTTCTCCACCTGCGCCTCCCACCTGGTGGTGGTGGGCGTCTTCTACTCGGCGGCTCTCTTCATCTACTGCCGGCCCAGCCGCATCGAATCCATGGACCTCAACAAGGTGCTGTCCGTCATCTACACGGTGGCCACGCCCCTGTGCAACCCAGTCATCTACTGCCTGCGGAATAGGGAGGTCCATGCGGTGCTGTGGAAGACCCTTCGCTGGCCCTGAGCCTGGTCCCCCAGCCTGGCCCTGGCCCTGCCGGGCTCCAGCTTTCACAACCACAGGTGCTGTGAGGACCCTGGAAAAGCAAAGTAATGACTCTGTGTAAGTTTTTTCACAGCTCCTGAGATCATGCCAATCAATACTTAAGTCTATACTACCAAAGAGAAAAACGAGCAAAGCCCATGAGAAAATTTCTGGTAACCCATGTGAACATATATTTAACTTTATATAGAGAGCAATAAATGTGTATCCAACATCCTAACACTTTGTATTCCTAAATGATAGGCACATATTCACCACATGAGCCCATGTGCCCCCACAAAATTAAATGCTTACCATAAAAAGACAAGGAATCTACATGTCCATCAATAGTGGTTGCATTTAAATATATTATCTTCATTATATGATAAGCCACAGGCTACTAAAATACAGTTGTATGTCTTGACATGGAAATATGGTCAAGTTAAAGATTTATGTGTGTGTGTTAAATTTTAAAGCCCAGTAAAATGCAGTGTGCAATTCTTCCATCTTATTCATTTTTATTCATCATAACTAAGAAACTAAAGCGGTGTCTGTTCAAAATGTGCTTGGTGATGGCTGCAGAGGCAGGTGTGCTGTGAAGGGATGACTTCCACACTACTGAACCTGCCTACCACCTCGGGCAGGTAACTGTGTGCGGTAAGAATGGATACCTAAGATCCACTCTCTCGTGAAATTTCAAGTATGCAATGTGTTGTTTGAGGGATTAGACAAGTTTTTGTTAAAGTTTGTTTAGGCCTCATTAGTACACTCCTGGAGGCCACAACAACAGCATTCCCCGTGGGGAGCCAGGGCACGTGCAAGACTTTAGGTGTAAGCGTCGCCCCACACATTTGGTCTTCAGAACCTTGCATCTCCTCACTGAACGCGGGGAGCCTCCAGCCCGTCCGTGTGCCTTGGCCCCCTCTGCCAGGCAGGACACAGCCTGCTGCTCCTGGCCCCCTCAGTCCCGCTGAGAATGCGCACACAGACGAGGTTATGCAGCACTTGTCTCTCTCTGTCATGTGTTGCTCAGCTGACAGCCGCAGGCCCACGCATTCACCCAGCCACACTGGTCCAAAGCGCAGAATGTCCTTTCTGAATAATATCTCATAAAAATAATTCAACATAGCCAGGCATGCTGGTGCACACCTAAAATCCCAGCACTCAGGAGGCTGAAGCAGGAAGATTGCCACAAACTCGAGGCCAACCTGGCCAATAGCAAGTTCAAAGGCAGCCTGAACTACCTAGTCAGACTCTGTCTCAAAAAAAATTACTCAAGCTATTCAAATGTGAAAATACAGTGATTTTGATTCTGAGTTCTGTGTTGGAAAGTTGATGTGTAACTTCGTCCTTCTTGATGTTTCTGGAGCATTATTTATTTCCTTTCATCTAATGAAGTGTTCAAACACGGGAAATGTTGAACTTAGCAAACTTATTTCTGAGTTCTCCCTAAGAAAAATGGATCAGTTACTTAGGGTCTCATGCTATTTTTAGAACACTGTCAATTAGTTTAATCCTCAAAAGAAAGGATCCCGGTGTGTGTGAAGTCTTATAATCCCAGCACTCTAAGAGCCTGAAGCAGGAAGGTCACAAATCCAAGCCCAGTCCCACAACTCAGCAACTTGGTGAGATCCTGTCTGAAATAAAAGAGGGGGACTGGGGAGGTAGCTGTGTATGAAGGCCTTGGGTTCAACCCTAGTACTACAAAAAGGAGGAGGGCTGGAATTCAGTGTCTGCCAGTATATACACATGGTGTCACCCTGAACTCCCGAGGCCGCAGGGGGCAGCCCTGCATTAGGAGAGAACTGCAGAGCTGGAAGGCCAGGCCTGCATGTCAGTGCTAAGGAATCTGGCTTTTATCTACAAAGCAGTGAAGAGTTTTAAAACGTTCTTCTCTAAACGCAGCACCCTGTATTTCCATTGCAGTGGCAAGCAGAAACACCAAAACAACGCCTAATATTGGGGGCGGATTATTTTACATCGACAAGCGCTGATCAGGGTCATTCCCAGAATATCAGGGCCCGAGGCTCAGGAAAGGCAGGTTTTATGGGGTTGGTTGCAAAGAGGAAGTCCAGAAGAGGAGCACTTGGCTATCTTTGATTGGTTCTTACAGTGTGTGTCACAGTGAGCAGCCGTTTCTAGGAGACAGTAGTGACAGGATCTGAAGTAAACTGGAGGTTGCCTGGGCAACTAACAGACTGCCCGAGGGGCATTTTCCTGCTACCCTGTGTGGCGGATTTTTTCAGTTGTTTGGTGAAATAATCTTAAGTGAATTTCAGAAGCCTCAGATCAAGTGCTGCTCCCTTTGGGCAGCAAATTGTGTTAAATTCTATTGAGCTTGAACATGCAGAAACTTCATTATGATAGACTTTTTATCATAGAGCTCATTAGCATAGATCTCATTATCATGGACCTTGTCACCATAGACTTCACTACCACGCCACGGACTTAATTCTTATAGACGTTCTTATCACATACTTTATTATCACAGACCTCACTCTCATAACCATTTTAGACATTAGGAGTGACCAGACCCTCGTGAAATGGTCACTACCATGCATCTGCAGGGATTTTTTGTGGGGAACCTCGTTGGTCTCTCGTACTCTGGAGAGAAACGGTGGGTATGAGAAAGACCAGACAAGAGCTGGGTGGGTGGAGTTACCTCCTACCTCATGGGAAAAGGACTGAGTTCAACAGTGGGGGCGTTTATTTTATACTCTTGCAAAATTAGTGTCATGGGGGGGTAATGTTGCCTGGCGACTAATGACTGTAATTGTTCAGGTAGGATATTTTTCTCAATACTGAGGTAGCCTGGCTGCTTGAGGCCTTCTGGCTCTGCCCTGCCCTCACACATATGACCAATAACCAGCTCCAGCAGCTCCCAACAATTTCTATCCTGAAAAACTGGAAGTCCTTTACACACTAACGCTCCGCCTTCCTTCCTCTCCCTCCTGAGACAAACCCTATTCTACCTCCTGTCCCTGTGGTCTGATGACCTGAAGCGAAAGAGTTTCTGTCCTTTTGTGATGACCAATTTCACGCAGCGTGACATCTTCACAGCTTGTTCGTGTTGAGCCGTGGGTCAGAACTTGCCTCCCCTTCAAGCCGAAGGCTACTCCCAGGGACACCTGGCCTGCCGCACCTTCTGGCTACCTGCTGCCATGAACAGGTGCGTGCAGATTCCTGTTTCTGTCTTCGCGCTCACAGCGAATGCTTCCTGCAGCCCTGGTCTGTGACAGAAGGCCCTCGCTCTTGGTATGGGGCTCCATGTGTTGCTCTGAAAGCAGCGAGCATGTGTCTCCCAAACGTCCTCTCACACCCCGTGCTGGTGTGCTAACCACACCCCGTGCTGGTGCACTGAGGGCTGCATCTGCTTCACGCACAGGGCGTGGTATCTGTGAGGATGCTGACAGACCTGCTGCCTCCTCCCTCAGCCTCCACAGGGCAGCAGTAAAACGTGTCTTCTCCATGCCTTCTCCAAATCCACAGAGACCAGAGCACGTCTCTCAGGTCCAGAGCCCTGGCTTAAGCTTACATCCCCACTGGCTTCTCTCCTCAAAGACAGTCAGCTCAGCAACCCAGATGTTCCAGGAAGGGTCGCGATGCCAGCGTGCAGTGGATGTGTGCTTGATCCAGGGCCAAGAGCAGCTCCCTCCAGGGGGGACTGAAGGCTGCTCTGTTCCTGGGTGTCCTCTCCACTGGATTGGAGCTGAAACTCCTGGGCATTGGAGCCTCCTCCAGGTGAGAGGCCAGCAAGGAAGGAAGTGCCCCCCACCCTTCCTCTGTCAGGTGAGGAGGCCAAGTGCTGCTGTTTGGGGGTAAAACAAGGAACAACAGAAAGACAAATATGTTTTCAGAAAACATATGACAGACGCTTGCAGAGGTTCCATAGTATCCTCAAGGCACAAAGCTGGAAAGATTCTTCTGGGGGACTGTGTGTGGGTCTTTTCTCACAGCACTTTGAATCTAGTGTAGATGTTGACAAATAACTTCACGGATAAAAAAAGCAGCAGAGACGGAATTACCTCCAAGCACCCTGGTGCTGGCCTCAGGACACTGGTGCAGCCCCGGGGGTGCACTCACAGGCAGAGTGGATTTTCAGGAGCACCTCATGGCATCTTCTGAGCCCTTAGTTAGGAAGGGTGGTCCCGAGGGTTCATGCAGGGGCTGTGTCCTGGGTGGTGAGGGAGGAAAGAGAGTGGCGATCAGGACCAGACCCAGGAAGGGGAGGAAGCAGCATATGGGAGGCACCACAGAGAGCAGCGGACGTCCACTCCACAGTTACCACAGCTCAGCATCCCGTCCTGAAACTGGCTGGCCAGGGCCTCCGTTCCAGTGAGGACAGCTGTGCCTGCAGAGCTCCAAAACCAGTCAGTGAGAGCTCCAGATGAGTCTGCAGATAGCAACATGAGGACCGAGCCCAGCTGAGGGGAAGCTTGTGCTCAGCACCACAGACAGGGGCTGGACTGATGCTCAGGTGCTGGCGGAGAAAGATGGATTCACGGCTCCAGGACTCACACTGGTGTGAACTCTTAGAAAGGTCTGAACCTTCAAATTTTACCAGTGGTCAACCTGAGGCAGTTCCTATGGCTCCCTTTTGGAAACTGAGGTGCACTAAGATGTGAGAGCAGCCCACACTTGCATGCTGGGGTGAAGTGAAGCTGGTCACATCTGGCTGTGGAGCCCAGGCAAGGACGGGGATCAGGAAATGCTTGCTACAACCCAGGTTGTGCTTAGCCACTGTGAAAACATTGGCTGGCAGATCCATAGTGCTGCGCCCTGGGTTCCCATTGTGTACAGTACACGGTATACAGTACACACAAGTACCTCGTGTCCCAAAGACTCAAGTGGTTGATGAGCTTTCCTACCTTCAGCAGGACACTAAGAGCAAATGTTTCCCAGTGCTGCCTGGTCTGGCTTCTCCTAGAAACTCTGATCCTCTGTAATTAGAAAAAAAATGACAGAAACCAGTATTTCGCGTTTGACATTCCCTGGGGTTCCTCTTATTTAGCATGAGAAGACCCTTCTCAAAACCCCTCACATCAAGCACATTCTTGTACAGAGCAGCACTGTTCTTATAAAAATTTAGCCAAAAATTTGTGGCCTCACTAGTTTGCCTAAGGCAGTATTTAAACAACCGAAGTGGAAACCTCTTAAAAATAAAAATGTTTGATCTAGAATTTTCACTCCGTAGGAGCCCACTTTTATCTAAGTTCTTGTGGTCATTGCTCTGTGTCTGGGGATAGTTGTTTATTTCTCTTTCAATATATATATATATATATTTTTTTTTTTTTTGGCAGTACTGGGGATCGAACTCAGGACCCTGCACTTGCTAGGCAGGCGCTTATTCCACTGAGCTATAACCCCATCCCAAGTTGCTTATTTCTCAAACTTGAGTAATTACTTGTAATTTGGGGGTAAAATCACCCTCACAAAGGTGTTGTGTGAAGCTTTAAAAATCTTAAAATTTGAAAAGAATGGCAAAATGTTCTGCACCAAGGAACAGGTTAACACACAGCGGTTGTTATTACTGCCGTGGTAATTATCATTGGGCGCTTACACCGTCCATGTATAATGCAGATCAGAAGGGTGGCGGAACATGGAGGTTAGAACTGGTCTGAGTTTCACTCTCACTTCTCTTCTTCACTGTATGATTTGGGCCAAGTCACGTTTACATTATGACCTGCTGCTGTCTTCCTCATAAAATAAAGAAGGATAGCATGTCGGTATCCTGGGAAATGCAGGAGCGGGGAGGGGAGAGAGACAGAGGGGGGAGGGGAAGGAAGGAGGGGAGGGAAAGAGCGGAAGCCGCGCGTGCCGTTTTCCTTTGGGGAGGCGCCTTGCGTGTGAGGAATCATGCTCATCTTGTGGAACAACCTGGGAAACGCAGTCCAGGAGAAGAGATGCGAGTCACTGACAGAGACTGCAGTCACCAGTAATGTTTCCCCAGGAGAAGAGGTCCTGCTGTGAACCAGTAACACAAACACGGACGTGTCTGGAGAAGACCGAGCAGGCGTGCTGCGTGGGCCTGGAGGGCAGCTTCTCTGGAGGCAGATGACCCCAGCCGCTGTCCTCTTGCTGGGAGCATCCGCCCCACTTCTCCAGGGTGGCAAGGGTCTTGGCTCACCATTTGGGCATAGGTAGCCTTTAACTCCCTATCCCAAGGCCCTTAATGGGTCCCAGCACTGCTCTAAGCACTTCTGAAACTGCCTTCTCTTGTAAAGTTGGTCCGCTTTCTCATCAGCAGCCCCGACTTCTTCGCTGCTGTGTTCTCAGTGCCTCACGCACAGAGGGGCGCACAAGCACGTGAGTGCAGAATGTGATGCTCTGTGCCAAGAGCCCTGGAGCTGAGTTGGTGAGGACATCTCTCCACTTCCCATGGGTCAGACCTGGGAGAGCTTCCTGGTTCCTGAGCCTTGGAGTGAGGATGTGCGACAGAACCATCTCAGCACTGACGCCAGACACATCTGGGTCCCCCCATTCTTTCTACTTCTCGGCTGTGTAGTTTTGGGTAAATGAACCTACGTGTCTGAGCCCCACACTGGCCAACTAGAATACAGCAAAGAAAATCAATCAGAAGGTAAGGCAGGTTACTGAGACATAGAACGGGCTCAGCAAACTATAGAAATTTCTGTTTTTCGGTGATGTGCCTCATTTCACAGCAGCAGTTTCTTCTGTGAGCCTCAGCTTCCTCAGTGTAACACAGAAATATTGGCAAAGTGCATACAATGACGTAGATTGGGTAGAATGGACGGGGTTTCCTCCTTCTGTGGAATGGCACATTGATATTTGTGGGAATCCCTCTGAGACTGAGGGGGGTCTTTTCCTTTTGTCCTTCTCAATATTACCATGGGGGGGGGGACACACTGCAATAGAATTCTAGAAAATAAGGACGCATTAAAAACTAAAACATTTTCAGGAGAGTTGACAGTAAGACTTTATATTTTATAGAATATTCCTAACTCGTGTGTTGTGCGTGAAAAGGAAAAACTAGCCGAAAATGCACTTTTAAAAAACAGACATAAGTATAATTCTTATTTCATATTTAGAACATTATTGCTTCATTTAATTGATTATAGAAAAATCAGGGAAAGCAAGTATTATTCTCCCAGTGTTCAGGCAGCTAAATTATTTGGGCAAAATCACAAATCTAGTGAGAAGAGCATCAAGATCTCATGGCCAGAGTTTGTCCCGTGAATCTACAGTATCTTCCTCTGTAACTAAAACATAGGTCAACAAATAGCTGTCAGCTTGGTAAAAACACTGAGGTCTCCAAACGACTTGAACATCCTCCCAGTTTACTAAATTGCTGTGCATGTCCAGGCTCTAGAATGTCCACAAATTTTTGGTGTCTGTCCACAGATGGAGAGCCTCCTGGAGCCGGCCAACATGACCAGGGTCCAGCACTTCGTCCTCCTGGGCCTGTCTACCAGGCTGGGCACCAGGGACGCCCTCTTTGCCGTCTTCCTGGCCCTCTACCTGCTCGCTCTCCTGGAGAACACGCTCATTATCTTCCTCGTCTTCAGGCACACTGAGCTGCACAAGCCCATGTACTTCTTCCTGGGCAACCTCAGCGGCCTGGAGCTGTGCTACGTGTCAGTGACCATGTCCACGCTGCTCGCGGGGCTGTGGGCTGGGCCCTACCGTATTTCCTTTGTGACTTGCATGACTCAACTCTTCTTTTTCATAACTCTTGTTGGAACAGAATGCATCCTCCTCGCCTCCACGGCCTATGACCGCTATATGGCCATCTGCCGCCCACTGCACTACCTGCTGCTTATGCGGCCCCAGGTCTGCCTGGGCCTGGCCCTGTCCTCCTGGCTGGGTGGGCTGGTGGTCTCTGTGGTTAAGACCACATGCATTGCCAGCCTTTCTTACTGTGGCCCCAACATCCTCAATCACTTCTTCTGTGATGTCTCCCCTCTGCTCAACCTGTCCTGCACCCATGTGGCCCTCACAGAGCTGGTGGACTTCATCTCTGCCATCGTCATCCTCTGGGGCTGCTTCCTTATGACCCTGGCCTCCTACGTGGCCATTGGTAGGGCAGTGCTCCACATGCCTTCAGCCGCTGCCCGCCACAAAGCCTTCTCCACCTGCGCCTCCCACCTGGTGGTGGTGGGTGTCTTCTACTCAGCCACTATCTTCATCTACGCCCGTCCCAGCCGCATAGAAGCCATGGACCTCAACAAGGTGCTGTCGGTCATCTACACAGTGGTGACACCCATGTGCAACCCTGTCATCTACTGCCTGCGGAACAGGGAGGTCCAGGCAGCCTTCAGAAGAACTCTGTGGTGGTCCAGAGGTTGACCAGCTGTTGGAGTGTGTATTTTGGGGTGACCTAAAGTTGGCAACACCTTATTATTATTGAAATAAAAAAATCCACACATCATAAACATCATCCTTTAAGCATGTATGATTCAGTGATTTTTCATTTTACTTACAAAGCCATGCACCACCACCATTTAATTCCTGAGTTTTCATTGCTTCCAAGGCAAAATACATACACATTAGCAGTTGTTCTCAGTAGCCACCCCTACCACACCCAGACCTAGGAAACTAATAGCCTATTTTCTGTCTGTCTAGGTTTTCCTGTTCTGGACATTTTATTCAAAAAAATAGTGTAATATATGGCCTCATGTGACTTGCTTCTTTCGAGTTGCAGGTTTTGAGGCTCATGCACATTTTACCATGTGTCACCACTTCGTTCCTGTAATGTCCGTGTATGGCTAGGCCGTGTTTTATCTGTTCATTCTCCAGTTAGTGGACATATGGGTTGCTTCCGCTTTGGATCAACTATGGATTAGCCCTGCTGGCAACACTTGTGCCTGATTTTCAGTGGGTCTGTTTCTACTTCTCTTGAGTCTAGGCCCAGGTGCTCATGTCATACCTTTGCAAAGTGGTCAATACCGCAGTTTTGAGAGGTGCTTTCAAATGATTTAAGATGTACCTGTGAAGATAGGCAAGGCTGAGTTACACACACATGATTTACAGGGGAGACAAAGCACACTGGTGCTTTGGAAGCCCAAACCCGCACTGGTGCTACTTGCAAATGCTGATGAGAATGTTATGTCATCACTGTATCACTGGGAAAATTAAATGACTTTTATCCCACAGCCAAGGAGGCACTGGAAAAGTGGGTGTTGCTCTTATGTATTGCTCTTGGTGGCATAAACTATTAGATCCACCTTGGAGAGCAACTCTATAGCATCTATTAAAATTATAATATGTCTACGTGCGACCCCGAGCTTCCACTTCTGTGAATATCTCAAAGGAAAATCAAAGCCTGTAAAAAAAATAGTCAAATAAGGACATTTGTTCTAGGACTGTTCTCAGTGGCCCAAGTTAGAAAAAAATGCAAACATTGACTGATAATATAATGACTTAATAAATTATAGTACCTCTATATTATGAAATATGTAAGGGTTATTTTTAAAAGGATTACTTATATTTCTGTTTTTGCCATGGAGGTATGATGTACTTGTAAACTCCAGAGTAAATTTTAAAATAAATTTTCCTTTGAAATATTTCAGGAATAAGAGTCTTACTTTTAGAGAGCAAAAATAAAACCTTTGCAGTTACTATTAAAATTTTTTGAAAAGAAAAACTTCTTATATGTCTAGAAATGTTGACATAGGCTTCAGAACACACACTCAGAACTGAAGTGAGAACACTTTTTGTAAATGTCAAGAGCTATAAAGTGTATTAACTCAGTATGGGAAGCTATTTTCAGAGGGCCATTTGGCGCTTCTCATGAAAACCCAAGAGGCACAGACATTGTGCAAATACCACGATTACTGATTTTTACAAAGAAAATAATTTAAAATGCTTAAAACTACCCAAGTACAAAAATGTTCCACAGATATTGTGATTTAGTAAAAAACTATTGCCATAAATCTCTAATTTAACACAGACACACAAATCACACACACACACACAATGAAATCTGATGATGTGAAACTATTTTTAATTTACTACAGAAAGATGACAACTATGTATTGTAAAGGGGAAACACTGCCTAACACGGTGTTGTGTCATAGTTACCATTTATTATTTGTTTTGTGGAAATGAAGTTTGTTGATACAATTTAGATGCACATAAAGATCACACTCAATGGAATAAGAAATCTGTACCTGTATAGGATGTATTTTGATTCCTCTTTTTTCCTAACCCCTCCCTTATATTCAACTCCTTACCTCCCCATTACAAAGCCTTGTTTCCATTTTATCCTTTTAAATCATATTTTTCATTTTCCTGCCTTCCTTTGCCTCTTCTCCCTCCCTACTTCCTCTTTCCTTTTGAACAATTTCTTCCTATTTTACAACATCTATTATACATTTTGGTTCATATTTATACTTTGAGTTTCTCACACCAAGGAGGCAATGCCATACTTACACGTGTGTCCAATTTATTTCACTTAAAAGTATGGTCTCAAGGTGCATCCATTTACCTATAAATGTCTCAATTTATCCTTCTTTGTGGCAGAGTAGTACTCCATTGTATTAAAAAAAACATATCTTTTTGTCTGTTCCTCAGTTGATGGGCATTTGCATTTTTTTTCAAGTTTAGCTATTACGAATTGTGCTGCTGTAAACACGGGTGCACATACATCACATTTGTATGATGTTCTTCATTCTTTTGAGAAGATACTCAGATGGGGAATAGCTGGGTCAAATGGGACCTGTAATCCTACTTTTCTGAGGAATCTCCACACTGATTTCCACAGTGATTGGACCACTCTACACTCCCACCAACAGTGGAGAAGAGTTCCTTTTTCCTCAGAGCTCCACCAGCATTTGTTATTGGTTGATTTCTTGATAATAAGCATTCTTTATGGAGTGAGATGGAATCTTACTGTCGTTTTCATTTGCTTCTCTCAAATGACTAATGATGTTGAATATTTTTTCATGTATTTATTTGCCATTTGTACTTCCTCCTGTAAGAAGTGTTACTCATTTCTGATGCCCATTTTTGAATTGGGTTTTTAAATTTGGGGTTTGATTTTTTCAATTCATTATATGTTCTAGATATAAGTAATCTGTCTGAAGAACAGCTGGTGTGAAATTTTTCCCATTCTGTGCATTGTCTTTGCACTTCGTTGGTGATTTCATTTGTTATGCAAAGTTTTTTAATAAGATGAGATCAAGGTTGTCAATTTGTTGCATTATCTAATATGTGATCTGCTTTCTGTTGATAAAATCTTTGCCTACACTGATGTCTTCAAGAGGTCTGCCTCTTCACTCTTCCAGCAGATTTAGTGTTTCTGTTTTAATATTTCGGTCTTTTATCCATTTTGATTTTAGTTTAATGCATGGTGATACACATGGGTCTAGTTTTAATCTTGGGCATATGGAGAGCCAGTTTTTCCAGCACCATTTATTAAGGAGGCTCTTTCTTCCAGTGAAGGTATTTGGCTCCTTTGACAAAGATCATGTGGCTGAGTGTGTCTGGAGCTGTTTCTGCATCTTCTTATCTGTTACACTGATCCTCAGGTCTGCTTTTTTTTGCCATCCTGATTTTATCACAGTAGCTTTGATAAGGTTGGCTAAGAGTTTGTCAACTTTGTTTAATTTATCAAAGAACCAATTCTTCAATTCATTGATTCATTTTATTGTTTTCTTAGTTTCTAACGCATTAATTTCTGCTTTGATCTTTATAATTTCCTCCCTCATACAAGCTTTGGGCTTGACCTGCTCGTCTTTTTCTGAAAGTTTGAGATTCAACATTACATTGTTTATTTGCACTTGCTCTATTTTCCTAATATGAGTATTTACTGCTACAAATTTCCTTCTTAGGACTGCTTTCATTGTGTCCCATAAATTCTGGTATGTTGCACTGTCATTTAATTGTAGAAGCTATCTAATTTCATGTGAGACCCATTGATTATTCAGGATGATGTTACTTAATTTCCATGTGTTTGTGAACTTCTTGTAGTTTCTTTTGATAGTGATTTCCAATTTTATTGCACTATGGTCCGATAATATACACAGGAGGCTGGGGATATAGCTCAGTGGCACAGTGCCTGCCTAGTAAGTTCAAGATCCTGAGTTTGATCCCCAGTACCAAAAAAAAGAAGTATCATCTTGATAACACGCATGGGATAATTTCAATTCCTTTGCATTTACTTAAGCATGTTCTATGAGCCAGTATGTGATCTATTTTGCCAAGTAAAGTGCTGTGCCACTGAGCTATATCCCCAGCCCTATGTGGTCTATTTTAGAGACCATCCCATGTGCAGCTGAGAAGAACATGTATTCTGATGCTGTGGGATGAAACAGTTTGTAGACATCTACTAAGTCCATTTGTTGAAAAGTTTGGCTCGGTTCTAACATTTCATCGTTGATTTTTTTGTCTAGTTGATCCATCTTTTTGTGACACTGGGGTACTGACATCCCCAATTCCATTATATTTGATTGATTTTCCTATCAATTAAAAAATCAATTCAATTGATTTTTCATGTCTGTTAATATTTGTTTGTATAGCTGGGTGCACTGATACTTGTTGCATATATATTTATGATTATTATTTCTTCCTCTTGGATTGTTCTATTTACAAGGATATAAAGACCTTCTTTGTCTCTCTTAATCAGTCTTGCTTGTTTCTCTTAATCAATCTTGCTTGAAATTCACCTTGTCTGCAAATAAAATAGCTACCCCTGCTTTTTCCTGAGCTCCTGTCATATGGAGTGTTGTTTACCATCCTTTGACTTTCAGTTTATAAATTTCTTTTTGAATTAAATGTGTTTCTGGTATGCAACATATTGTTCAATCTTGCTTCCTGATCCATTCTGCCAGTCTGTGTCTTTTGATTGGTGAATTGAGATCATGAACACTGATGGTTATAACTGATATGTCTTTATATACCTTTGTCATGTTATTTTCCTGTTGTTGGCTCCTCCTTTTCCCTCCTTCTGTTTAATTGTTTGCCTTCCCTGGCAGATTCTTTCTGTTCGGGTTCATGGAGTTATAGTCCTTGTTATCTCTTTTTAGAATGTCCTTCATAACATTTTGGAGTACTGGTTTGCTGTTCATAAATTTCCTCAGGTGGTCTTTGTCATGGAAGTATCTTATTTCTCCATCAGTTTTGAAAGATAGTTTTGTGGGGTACATCAATCTGGGTTGAAGGTTGTTTTCCTTTAGAGTTTGAAATACTTCACTTCAAGCTCTCCTTGACTTTAGGGTTTGTGTTGAGAAGTCTTCTGTAGTGCTGATGGCTTCCCTTTATAGGTGATTTGCTTCTTTTCTCTAACAGCTTTTAAGTTTCTATTCTTCTGCTGAATTTCTGGAATCTTGACTCTGACATGCCTGGCTGCAGATTTTGTTTATCATTACATGCAAGTAAGTCAAATTCTTTTTCCCTGCCAGGGAAATTTTCTGCCATGAATTCTGTGAACTGTTATTTTTTATATCATTTGTGCTATCTCTTGCTTTTTCATTGACTCCAATCAATCTTAAGTTATTCATCTTTGCCTCATCTAGCAGCTGCTGGATTGACTTCTTATAGTCCTTTGCTATTTTTAAGAAATCTTTCTTTTCATGATCACTAACTGCAAGCCTGTCTTCTGGATCTGAGATCCTGTCCTCACATTGGCTCACTCTGCTGTGGATACTTTCAGTGGAATTTTTGTTCTGGATATCTACTTGACTCTATCTTACGGATTCCATTTCTTTCCTATGTTAGGTATTTATGGCTTCCATCATTTTCGTAAGGTTCTCTATTTTTTATCTATATCTGCTTTGGAGTTACTAAGCATGGTTTTCATTGTGAACACTAACTCTGCAATTATCTGAGAAATTATTTCTGATTTGTTTTTTTTCTAGAGTCTCATTCATTTGCTTTGTTGTTGTAGGGAGCCACTGAAGCTGGAAGTACTTTGGTCCTGAGAGAAACATCCTTCCTGGAAAATTTCAGTCATTAGTTGCTAGGCAAACTTGTGTCTCATGATACTAACTTAGCAACAGTATAAATAAATGCCCCATGGTGATTTCCAGTGATGCTTCTCACAAAATTTTACACACAATACCTGGGAAAGAAGCATATTGGTAGGTCAATATTCAGCACAGGAGTGTTGTATTGCCAATTATCAGGTGTAAAGACTGGGGCATGGAGGCCTACTGACCTTTATATATACACAGTGATCCCTCATCTATCATGGGAGTTACGTTCCGGAGACCCCTGAGATAGGTGAAAATCCATGAAGTAGCAGCATTGTATTTATTTTATTATTTATATATACTTTAAAGTTTATAAACCCTTCCCACACTCCTGTAAACCTTTCCCACCCTCTTATTAACCTTTCCCACACTCTTACAAACACTTCATATTGGCTTAAACACTTTCTACGCTCTTAAACCTATGTAATTTTAAAAACGTGTGAAATTGCATATGGGTACTTGGTGTGCAGCAGACAAGGAGAGATGCTGAGCGTATGTGCACAGTGTGGGACAGCAAACAGACCGATGCTATGGTCACTGAGCCAATCAGTGTCCCGGATACAGAGCACAGTGCTGTGGTTGGCTGCCTTCCATTCCATTGGCCAATAGTATGTCGTGTACAATCTCACATTGGCAAACTTGTGCAAGTGGTAGTGGGACACTGCATTTCCATTGTGTACAGTATGGTATTCATTTGCTGATGAAATACATACTGTACTTTATTTTGATTTAATATTCTCTTAGTATGTTTGAATTAACATTTTTTATATTTTTATATTGTTTTAAATTTTTAGGCAAAAATAATTAAAATCATAAATATTATATAAATACCTATATGCCACAAAATCCCGCCATATAGTGAAACCTCTGCAATACAGAACTAGATTTAAAAAATAAAAACCCATGATACAGTGAAACTGTAATAAGAGAACTGCAATATATCAAGGGATGATTGTATACATGTGTGTATGTGCATATATATATATGACTCGAAGAAGCAAAAAGGAGAAAGGTATTTGGAATTACTTGTAGTTAAAAATGGGACAGATCAAGAGTCACAGGTGTATATGCATGGGGAAGTATATTTGGCAGACTTGATTCCACATTTACTGCTCTTTTTTGGATTTTGGTTAGAAGGGGTTTTGCACCCACGCAGGATTCAGCACAGAACACTACTTTAAAATCGAGTGCGGAGCGTGAGAAGGTGGGCAGAACAGGGGCGCTGCTGATGGTGCTTCGGCACTCTGGCTTTGCTCAGCCTGTTAAAAAAATTCTTTTAATGCACAGCTGGCTCAGAGCTGCGTGGCACTGTCAGGGGGAGGGGAGCAGGCTGGTTCAGGGAGGCCCCCCGCACTAATTCCTAGCTGACTCAGCTGGGGTTCCCCAGCTGCCCACGCATCCAGGGCTGGTCCAACTGCAGCTGCTGGCATGCAATACCAACCACAGGCCTGGGCACCTGGGGACAAATAGGCAGGACAGGACTGCAGCGCACCCTGGCTCTCACCCAGGCATGCGTTATGCATGCTTTTGGCACAGGAAGTTCACTCAGCACAAGCAACACCTGCTCTTGAAAATCCGGGCAGAACTGGGACATCCAGCAGCCAGAGCGGGAGCAATGGCCCACGCGCCGGTGCCTGGGGCCGGCTGGCTGAGAGGATGGCTGCGCACCCCTGTTCCATTCGTCCTGCGAGCTGGACTCCAGAAAACTTCTTAGGTGCCTGCACTGCCCACCCACAGCTGGCAATGCACACTCCACTGTAGAGGGACAGAGGCCCAAATCCAGCAGGGAAAAAGCAGGGGGAGGCATTTTGGTGGCTGCGGCTGCAGAGGCGGTGATCATAGCGGCCCCTGAGGGTGGGCGTGGGGCACCGCGATGGAGCCCATTCCGATGGTAAAACAGGACAATGATCCACTGCCAGCAGCTTGCCCAGCCAGCAGGAGATAAAATGAAAGCTGCACTCTGAGACTGCCAAGGGGTCGCCAGGTTTTGCCTGGTGTCATAGATTCAGACTATACAAAAAATCAAGGTTACAATTGAATTACTCAAAACATTGCTTAAATCACCCCAGAATCTTGGGTCTCACCCTCTCAACTGGTCGTTCTTCCCTTGACACTTTTTTTAAAAACTCATACGTAAAAAAGGGATCCAATAACTTGGGTCTTTGACACCTATTTGGTTCAAAGATAGAATTGATTAGTTAAAGAAAAAATATTGTGAAGGACACAAGTGAGGATGGCCTCCAGGGTGGCAGCTACAGGCCTGCAGTGACGAAGCAGTGAGAGTGCAGAGCCAGACCCGGAGCGGAGCAAAAGCCCACCCCTCCTCACAGGGAATAGAGCCTCCCACGGAAAAAAGCTTCACGGGGAAGAGAGCAGTGTTTTCTCCCTCTCCCTCTCCCTCTCCCTCTCCATCACAATTGACACTAAAAGAGAAGCCTTTACATTTTTTCCTTAAGGTGATTAATTTAAAGGGTTGTTTCCATTCTCAAGATAAAAAATGTTTTGCCTTAAGTTTAAGAAATCATATTTCCTAAGATTTACAATAATGGGGATATTTTAAAAGATTACTTGACGTTCTCTTGGTTCCTAGTAAGGTGGATTGCCTGTTTTACAGTCCTAAATTTATTTGGCACAGAAACGCTTTGGTATTTTACAAACAGGCATAAAGGCTTGGAATACAATCTGAAAGCAATGGGGTTTGAACAGTCACTTGATTTTGACATTCCATTTAAATCATGGCGGGCCTGGCGGTGGCCTCCACAGGGGCACACACTATGACTTCTTCCTGTTTGGGTCACCAAAGATATACTGTGCCCCAAACTGTTCAGATCAACCCAAACTGATCTCCAGACTTTGCTGGTAGTATTAATTGGATTCAGTCAGCTTTTAAGCTAACTGCTCATGACTTAGGTCCTCACTTTGACATTCTCCAGGGCCACCCAGCCCCCACCTCTCCAGGAGCACTTATACCGGAGGCTAAAACTGCCTTAGGTGAAGTTAATCCAGCTCTCTCTAAAGATCAAAATCCAACTGCAAAAACAAAAGAGGGACTCAATCCCTCCCACTTCACTTGGCAATATACGTTATTAACTTTTAAATTTTACAAAAGATGGAAGCACAGCACCAGAAAGATAATCCAATCAGGTAAAGCAGGAAAGCTGATTAGGGGTTTAGGATGTGTTTGTGTTTTGCTAGAAAGCTGTCCGGCCACATCAGGAATCCAGAACGGAAGGAGAAGTTGACAACAATAAGGCTAGATTCAACCTGGGACCTACTGGTAGACCTGATGCAGAATGGTCAGGAGATGGTAATAAAAATTGGAATCAAAGGTCTGGATAGGTGACAGACTACAGAGGTAACAGAGCTGCAAGTCACCAGTATTCTTCGGACAGTAAAATATAAATAATGTATATTAATTATAGATAACTATTCTATTCCTTCCAAATTCTTCTGATAAGAGATCTCTGCTAAGTGATGAACAACAAAATCCGACCAGTCTACTTATAATTATAAATTTTAAAAATTGTAATAGAGTTACTATAATTCAATTTGGTCCAAAATATATTTATCTGAGTGCACTCTGATTTTGTAAGATATTTTTTGGTTTGTTCAACCTGTTAATCTGTATGCTTGTTAGTTGTCTGTCATATCCGTGAACAGTTGTTCCTCTTTTATTTGAGCTCAATAATTTTTCTCTTTTCCTCTTTTCTTTTGCATTTTTGGACCTTTTGTTCGTAATATAATTTGGGACATATACTTAAAAACATGCTTTCATCTGAGTTACCAGCTAGTCTAAGTAATTTCAAAATTGTTTTACTCACAGGTCGCCAAAAACTTTAAGATAACTTATAAAAATTCCTTAGGGTATGGAAAGATTATTGGACAGGGCTCTAGTTGGTGAATGAAGGGGTAGCCTTTCTTCATTAATAAAGAGCCCCCAATGATCTAAATAGTGGAAAAGCACCCATCCTCAAAGACTGTGGATAGGCAGGGAATCAGGTTCACTATAGTCAAGCCCCCATTGACAAGCACTCAAGGACATCGGGGGTCTGGGTGAGTCCTCAGGGTTGCCCCTGTGGACTGCCAGGCTCCGCCCCATTGCTGCATTCCCAGAGGCCTGGTCCAGGACCTCAGGGTTTTCATGTAGCCTAGAGGGAGCCCTCTCCCCCATCAGACTGATTGACCTCCCTCTCAAGGCCCCCTGGGGTCCCTCATAGGCCACTAGTGTCTCCCTGCAGGCCTCCTATAACTCTTTGGAGGCTATCCCCACCCAGCTAGAGAACCGGGTCTGCACCCTAGTTTCAGGTTTTCACCTCATCCCACCTCTCATTCTCCAATGCTGCCACTCCCTGCTCCTTACAGCTGGGCATTGGGTGCACTTACGATGCTGGGCACAAGTGGTGAGAGGTCTCCCCCACCTGTGCTCACTGAGGTAGTCCAGGGTATGTGCTAAGTTTAGTTATTAGTTCTAGGAGAGAATTGGAGGATTTTCTGAGGTCTTCTGTGTAGAGTATGTTGTTGTCTCTCAGACTCCAGGACTGCTGCTTTTCGTGTAATTTGCCACTCTGGGTTCATACAAGGTTCATATATGCAAGCAGTATGAAGTCCCTCTTGCTGCTCATATTAGTAGTCTAGGGTGAGTCCTGAAGCCCATAGATTCATCCCGTTGCTGTCAGGAACACATGTTGAGTGTACGGGCCACCTAGACTCAAGGTGCTCACAGAGAGAGTTCAGGGTGGGAGTTGAAGCCCAGTAACTCAACTTGTGCTTCCTGCTTGGTGGAGTGAGAAGGGCATGGGGCTGTGTGATCCACTTCCATCTGCAGCTCTCTCTTACTGTTGTGCTCCAGTTCCCGTTTGTTTTTTGGCTGCATCCCCGGGAATTGCTGTGGTTCTGGGGTCACTGTTGCTGCTCTCTGCTGCCCTCTGCTGGTAGTTTTCACACAGTGGAAAGGCAGGAGGCCACAGCCTTGGGGCAGAGGCAGAGCTGGGTGTGGTGTGCTATGTGCTGGTTACTTTGACTCCAACTTGCCTCAGGGCACTGATTAGAAAGGTCGTTGCAGAGTGGGCATGCTGCTCAGTGGCTGTTGTAACTTTTCATCCTCACACTGGTTTCGACAATATCTCCCATCTGCTGCTGCCTCTTTTCCAGGCTGCGCCTTCTCCACTCCGGCTTTGGCCTGGCTCTTGGAACTCCGCTCTCCCCCGGCCAAGTCAGGAGGCTCCTGCGAGCACAGGCCTCCGAAGCTGAAGCTGCGAGTGCCAGAACGAGGGAGCAGGCCAAGGGTGTGTATGGAGCGATGACTCCCTCCTTCTCCATCTCCTTTTCCTCTAACTGCACCACGGTGGCCCTCCAAGTTTTTCCTCCAGGAGAGGTCTTGTTTGCTCTTTCTGAGGGCTTCAATTTTCATTTCAGATCCTTCCTGGGTCCAGGGGACCCACTTCTCACCTTCTTGTCTTTTTCATGTTGCTATGTTCCAGTGTGTGGGTGGTGATCCTCTGGGAGGATCTTTCTCTGCTGCTTACCCGGTCACCATCTTCCTGGAAGCCCATTTTTCTTAATCTCATGATGTACTAAATGTATTCATGACTCCATGTGTACAGGTCTTCCAAAATGTAAAACAATGATTGCTTATTGTGATAAGAGTTTTCTTTTAGATTCAACCTCTGCCTTTAACAAAAAACATCCTATTGAAGGACAATAAGCTAGGTGAAAGCTTTTTATGTATTATATAGAGGTTATTGGTTAAAAGGGTTATGTTATGTCAAAGTGAAAAACTAAGTGTATTACAAAATGTCAACATGATTGTCATGCTGAAGAGCTATGTATGGTTTTGATTTCTAAACTTCTGTGTAAAAATCTGTAACTGTTGTCTGTTAACATTCTATAAGGATTTAAATATAAGAATATCCATGGTTGTTAGAAAATAATAGTATCATTTTATGATCTAAGGTGTTTACTATTCAGATAAGATAGTAATATTAAACTTACTGCCTCCATCACAGTGTAATGTCATTAATCTTCTCTTCAGAATGTTCAACAACTGAGGTTTAGAGACCAAAAATTTAAATAGACAGATAGGCTAAGAGTACAGCCAATATTTTGGCCCTAGCTGTCCAAGGTCAGTGAGGACCCAGGACATAAGAGAACCTCTGCAGCAACATTCTATATACTCAGTCCAGCCCCTGATTTTCTGATTTAGGAGATTGTGGGACCACAGAAGAAAATGATCAATGATGTCTAGTGTGCCTAAGGAGAGTCACCAGGGTAGAAAAATCTCTCAAGCTTTCACGGAAAGCAATTTGGTGTAGCAATGGCCATGACTCAATCTGACACTGACAGCAGAACTAAGAGGTGCTGTACTTGGTTCCAAGGTGATTCCTGAGGACACTTAACTGACCTTGAGAAATAGCAAAAAATTGATTAATACAGGTCTCACATTCACTAGGTGTTACACATCCAGCAGAAAAGCATAAGCACAAGATGCAGAAAACAATGCCATAATAATATGTTACCTGTAAGAGGGTCAAAGCACCAACAACTTCTGACAGTTGCCAGCTGTCCTGGTAACTGATCACTGTTATGGACTATTGGACTATATGTGGATAACTTGCTGTATACAGGTACCTAGGTCTTTGAACTGAAAATCTTTAGCCTAAATGAGTAGGTTCACTCAGAATGGAAAGAGTTCAAGAATGAAATATTCTACATAGATCGTCCAAACACAGCTTCTTGAACTGCAACTGAACACCTGTCATTTATGCTACAAAACAGAAAAGAGGGAGGTGTAGGGAGCCACTAAAGCTGGAAGTTTTTTGGTCCTGAGAAAAACATCCTTCCTGGACAATTTCAGTCATTAGTCACTCAGCAACCCTGTGTCTTGTGATATTAACTTTGCAAAAGTATAAATTCCCCTATGGTGATTGTCTAGTCCTCTTTTCCATCTGGAAGGAGGCTTCCACCTGACCTCAGTTCTTATCACTTGTCTTCATTTTCTAAATCCTCTCACTTATTGAAGACTGGGTTAAATAACCCTAAGTTATTGCAGGCTGATCAGGCTCACAATCTCCCAAGCAAGTGGACGGATGAAGGCATAAATAAAAAATGAGACAATGGAATATGATTTCAGGGCTTCCAGGAGGGACTAATTCCTTTCCACCTTCTATATTCTCTGAGTTAGCCAAAGACTTTTCTGGGTTGCCCGTTTTTATTAGGTTTTCAAATCAGGGAGGGGGAATACTGAAGAGAATGCAGGAATCTGGGCAGGACTCAGGAATCCTTTCAAGGACTCCTCCAAGTACTATTATGTTAATTTAGGAGAACTGTGTTATCTCTAAGAAGGCCTTCACAGCAGGGCTGCAAGCCATAGTTTCCTTAAAGTTAATAGAAGTAGGAGCCAGGCATCCTTGTCTGTGGTCACCTTGTCCTTGAGGTGTCACAGTGTCACAGGCCAATACAGGCCTCAGCAGTGACCAGTGACTCATAGAGGTTCATTTACTATGAATCAGCTGCCCATCTGCAGACGAGGTGCCTAAGACTCAGACAACTCCCAAGTAAATATGAAAAGCCAATTGGTTAATATTAAATCCTGCTCAGAGCCACTTTGTAGTGGTCCCCAACACTCACTGTTTCTCCCTGGGGCCACCAAGAACTGTGCTGGTTCATGGCAGCTGTTCTTCCTTCCTTCCTTCCTTCCTTCCTTCCTTCCTTCCTTCCTTCCTTCCTTCCTTCCTTCCTTCCTTCCTTCCTCCCTCCCTCCCTCCCTCCCTTCCTTTCTTTCTTTCCTTTCTTATTCCTAGAATGAAGCTTGTAAATTGCCTATGGTAAGTTGCTTTATTGCTAGTATTTAGAACCCCTAGGAAATGACTACTCAGAGATGTCTCCCAGGTATAGCTGGTTTTGGGGGGTTTGAGTCTGTTGCAAGATTGTATCTCTTCAGTTTGTTGGAGATGAGAAGTTGCTGCATATAATTTTCAGGATTGTTTTAGATTTTGTTATATAACTACAAACCTCGCTCATATTGTTAAAGATGGTAAATTAATGGTTACCTCAGTCTGTCACTTTCTAGGTTGTGTTTGATGCTGTTGTTATTGCTGATTGTACCACTTTAGCCAAAATGACATAATTGTTCTCACCAGCTGTTCCTCCTGGTGTACCAAGACTGAGATTCACTAAAGGTCATAGAAAATACTGTTGGCCAGTTCCAAAGAACCAGGGGCGGGGCCAAGCAGGCAGAAACTTCCCATCCCCAGCAAACTGAAGAGGTATAATCTTGCAACAGACTTAATCCCCAAAAACCAATATAGTTCTGGAAACATTAGCTAAAACAATTAGATAAGAGAAAGAAATAGAAGGACCTAAGATAGGAAAAGAAGAAGTTAAATGATCATTATTTGCAGATGGCATGATATTCTACATGGAAGACCCAAAAACTGCCAAAATAACTCCTATATTTAATAACCAAATTCAGTTAAAATTTAAAAGGGGTTAGGGGAAAAGTAGAGAGATAGAAAAAGAGGAAGAGATTAGAAGCAAGGCTGGAGGACAGAGGGGGTTCCACAGACCTTGGGAAACTGTTCCAAAGACAAGGAGGGAAAGAGAGAAGGAAGAAATAAAGGAAGGACAGAACAGAACAAAATCCACAAAGAGGCTAGGAACCACATTCACACTCAGATAAAAACAAAATCAAACAATGAAGGAGATAAAGCAAAAACACAACAACAAAAAACAAATTGGAGAGAGAGAGAATCAGAGAGGGAGAGGGAGAGAGGGAGGGAGAGAAAGTCCACTTCCAGGTCTGTCTCTGTTGTCACTGGTAGACAACATGTGGAGACAGAGTCCAGAGCTGTGTTGATTTATCCCACTGAGCCAGAAGTAGCTTTATGACAGGGTAGTGGATAATCTTAGCAAGCCTGTAGCATTATTTTCCCTAAAGTTCAGGTGGTATTCTGACCGTGGGAGCTGAGACCACACCCACTTAGCCTGCAGCTGTCAGCACATCTTCCATGGACCTAACCCAGCTGGGAGCTGCTAGATGGATCCAGAAGCCATGCTGAGTTCTGAGCTTAGCTGGCCCCTCTCTGAGATGGCTCCTGGCCAATCACTCTCTCCTGCAGAACAACAGAGTCCTCAGCACTCACCCCCAGCTAGTGCAGTCCTTCGTGTCTGCCACTTCCCTCCACTGCCACCTCTCTCCATAGAGGCCTCTGGTGTCACCAGCATGTCACAGTAGCTTTATAGTATGATTTCCAGTCAGGGATTGTGATGTCCACTGCCATTCCTTTGTTATCCAGAATTGTCTTTGCTATTCTAGGTCTCTTCTGGTTCCAGATGAATTTTAGGGTTTTTCTCTTGCTTTCTTTAGTTCTGTGAGGTATGCTAGTGGTATTTTTATTGGAATTGCATTAAATCTGTGTAACACTTTCCCAGTTCTAACGTCATTGATAAGAATACAAATGCCTGTCAAATAGTGCCATTTTTTTCACCCATGAGTTCATAAGTCGAAAAAGGTCTAGGAGAACTAAGGTATCTGAGAAGGTGTAAAACATGCCGTTAGACTGTGTTGAGGAGAGTATGCGGGGGATTGACTACAGGGCCTACACACTGAGGTACATCTCCATTCCTTTTTTATTTTGTATTTTGAGACAAGATCTCAGTAAATTGCCCAAGTGGAATTCAAAAATTGAAAAATCCTCCCACTTCAGTCTCCTGAATAGTTGGCATCTTAGTCACTCTCTCGTTGCTGAGGACAGAATACCCAATTCTCATAAATTAAAAGAGGAAAGGTTTGTTTTGTTTATTTGGGCTCACAGTCTATAGCGGCTCCAATCCACAGTTGGCTGGTTCCAAGGCGGGGCAGTATGGCGGAGGAGAAGGAGTTCATGACACAGCAGCATGATAAGGGAGGAGGAGGGGTATCTATATCTCACACCCAGTGACCCACCTCTTCTACCAGACTTCACCTCCCAACATCACACTCAGCTATAACCCATGAGTCACAAGGCTCACACACAGTCATGAGCCAACAGCCCTCAAAAGCCCTACCTGTGAGCACAAGAGTGTTTGGAGGGGACATCTGGATAGAAGCCATACAGCTAGGATTATAGGCGTGCACTTCCAGGCCTGGCACATTCTTAGAGATCTTCACTGGGAATGTGAAGCAATGCAACATTTTAGATGGTAATTGTGTGACATATTCTAAAATTTTAAATGTACATTAATCCATTCTACTTTCCTCAATATGTCTTACAGAGATAGTGCTATAAATGACCAAAGTAATTGTGCCAGGATATGTCGTGAATCTGTGTTGGTAAGAACAGAAAACTGCACTAATATTCACTGCGAAGGGACTTGTTAGACACACGATGGTCCGTTACTTGGGGACCTGACTTCAGACTGTGCCTTTTCCAGATTCTTCATGCTTCCTCCACAACCATTGAGGATCACAAGTTCAAGCCAAGCCTGGGCACCTAAGCAAATTAACAAGACCCTGTCTCAAAATTTTTAAAACTAGAGAAGGGTTTGTAGTGTACCTTAGCATGAAATCCCTGTGTTCACTCTCCAGCACCAATAAATAGATGATTGAATGAATACAATATGGTTCTGCTTTGAGTAAGTTCAGCAGGCAGTGTTAAAAAGAAAAGTAAACATTTATAATATAAGGTAATGAAAAGCCACATCAGTGTCAGGAGCTAAGCGGGTTTTAGATTGAAAAGGAAAAGGTCTGACTATTCACTGACCAGCAGGCATGCTTCCTTACTATGCTGGAGCTGGACACCTTTCTAGTTACATTTCACATCACCTCTGAGAAGCCTGCAAATCTCCACTTCCTGGCTGTTAACAGTAGCCACAGCTACCACTCACTGGTCATCTAATCGGTACTAGGAACCACAGTAGGTGCCTCTGTAGGAGCAAGGCAAGCCTCGCAGGTATACACTATTACAGAGGGCGGCCAGGGCAGACCAGGAATTCAAACTCCCCCAAATCACCGGGCCACCTATGCAACTCGGTGTGGAATCGAGGCGTTCAGCCTAGGCACTGGCTGTCTGCTGAGGACCAGGCCCCTTCCCTGCCAATAGGCTGCTCTCCCAGAGTGGGGCAAGAGTCATCCGGTGTCGGGAAAGAGAAAAGTGAACAAAAGGAGGGGGAATTCCACCGAGGGAGCAGGCAGAATTGACCTGGAAGGGTGAGTTAAATTTCACTGGGAGAAGAGTGATAACACTCTTGGCAGACGGATCACCATAGGTGTTGATGTAACAAGGGAAAGCACAGTGTGTGTGTGTGTGTGTGTGTGTGTGTGTGTGTGTGTGTGTACATCAGGCACAGAAGTGCACATAAACATGCTAAAATATTGGGAGCAAAACTGCCTGTACCTCTGGTGTCTAGGACAAGGTCACTGCCTCTCATGAGTTTGGCAGGGCCCCAGGAGAAGTGTGCACTGATACATGTGCACAGGCAGCTGATACATGTGTGATTTGACCTTCATTTGAGATTATACAGACAGTTTTCTATTGTCCTCACGAAGTCACCAAGGCATGCCATTACAGACTAGATATTCTTCCTGTCCCCAATCCTATTCTCCCCTTAAACACTGCATGAACTTATTCGTATGCTTTTTTTTTTTTTGGTACCAGGAATTGAACTCAGGACCTTGCATTGCCAGGCAGGTGCTTGTGCTGCTGAGCTAAATCCCCAACCACTTCATATGCGGATTGTACAAATAAAGGCACTGTGGGTGGTGGGCAGTTTGCTCTCTTCCATCAGGAGAGAGGGCTCCACCTGACCCCAGCTTCTGCACATTGATTCCTGTCTTCCTCATCCCCACTGTCCCCCTTCAGAGTTTCACGAGCTGTGCTGGGCGTGGCACTGTCATGTGTTAATGCTGATTCCCTCAGAGCACAGGACGTGAAGGGAAAGTATTGGAAAGGTTATTGAGCCATACCATCGATTCAAAAATACTCTGTATTGTTTACTGATGGAGCAGTTGATGGTATTTCTCTTCCTAAGGATAAAAGCTGTTCTGAAATTATGGGCATCAGATTGATGGAGGGAATCAATCAGATGTGAATTTTATTTGATCGATGAAGGGAAAAAGGAAAAGAAACTAAATCTGATAATTAAATTTGACAACCCAAATTTATACCTTGTATTCCAAAATAGAGGAAATGTTGATTGAATGACAAATCTCAGCATGAAGACAAAAAATACGGAGTGTCCATATAATTCCTAATGATGAGTTCTAATTTAGGGAGCTAAATACACTGCAGGCAGTAGGGAGATGGTGTGTGTGTGTGTGTAGCACTGGGCACTGAGGATAGGGCCTTTGCAGTGAGCTTCACTCATAGCCCTTATTTTTCAAGACAGGGTCTCCCCGGGTCATTAAGTTGTCCAGACTGTCCTCCAACTTGCAGTCTTCCTGCCTCGGCCTCCCAGTGCTAGGATCACAGATGTCCACCACCATGCCTGCTATTTTAGTATTTTTGAGCTGGTAGAATTCTTGACCTGCTTTTTTCTTGTCTTAGATCCTGCAGAGATGACCTTGTAACACGTCCAAAAAGCTGAAGGCACAGTCCCTCCAGATCATTCCAAATCTCCAGGTCCTCACTCCCTTGCACACTGACATGTTACTTGTAACATTCTGCAAAGTGTTATAAATATCTGCTTCACATTCAATATGTTTCATTACCCTGGGAGTAATGATGGCAGGAAGGAAATTGCATGCGCTTTCTGACATCCCTATCCAACAAAAGTTGTGGCACGTATTTAGGAATTGCAACATGCATCACAGTTCATTTGGAACCAGTGTTACCTTTGGGCCCCCTTCCCAAGTCCCATTACACTTTCATGAAAAGTTTGCTCTTGAATCTTTTCTCTAAATCCGCAGAGATTAGGACAGCTCTCCGAAGTCAAGCTCCTGGATTTAAGCTAGCCCTTCCAGTATCAGCTGGGTGGAAGAACAAAACTATGTTGGTCACTCAGAGGACACCGAAGGGAAGAAATGAGGACAGACTGATGAGAATTCGTTGCTCAGGTGAATGGCAACTTCTTTCAGCAGCTCTGCTTGGGAAGAAGTTCTTTAATTATTCAAGTCACTGGACTTGTCGCCTAAGTGCAGAGGCTGAAGCTGAATCTTTATGGTCCCCAGAATCTTCACAAGAGAGAAGCAAGGGCTCTCTTACCAGAGAGGTAAGAAAGTAAGATCACTTAATTTGGGAGAAGGAGAAAGAACACAAAAACATTCTTCCCCTTATAAGATGCCCGTGGATGCTAGACATACGTGGTTGCCACACAGATCTCACTGAAACTGATCCCTATGACAACTCTAAGAAGTTGGGATCATCTTCAAACTGCAGACAAAGATGTGATGCTTACAAGATCATACCCCTTGTCTAGGATCACAAACCAGTTGCAGACAAAACTGGGCTAGAAGCAATTATGTCAGATGTAATAGTTCTGTTGTCTGATGACAGTAAATTTCAAACTGATTCACAAAACCAACTAACTGGTCAATACTAGCATTAAAAACGACAGATCAGAATCTGAAAGAAAATATCCAAGTGATTCACATAAAGTAAGGGAACTGTTATTTTAACCCTGTTTTATGTATGTAATTGGTGTGTTTGTGATTGTGGCTCATAGTGGAAAATATATTTATTTTGAGTTATGGTAAAAAATGTTTAAGGGTCACTGTGGAAAAAATATGCCACATCTACATCAGCCAGCAGTAATACACAAGCAATAAATGAAAATTATGATTCCATCATGCCTTAATTCCTGAAATAAATGCTTTCTTCTTAAGTAACAATTCAGGATTCGAGAGGTTAACAATCTTACAGCCACACAGTTAGCAAACTGCTGTCACAGACTTCTGGGGAGGCAGAAACCACAAGGACAATACGTGTTGGAATCTAGATGCAACTCAGGTGTGACAAGTGTTTGTACAACTGGCTTAAAGATCGTTGAATTATTACCAAATAGATGGATGAATGTTAAAGCATACCCCGTTCTTCAGCAGATTCATCAGGGGCATTCTAGGACATCTGGTATTATTAGAGAGGCAAAATAATATACATACGCTATTGTGGAGAAGGAAAACTAGTTACAAGGTTAAATATAAAGGCAATAGGAAAAGAAAAAGGACCCAGGACAAAGGTCAGAAGATGAAGTAAGTTCTGTGAAGGGAAGGTTCATGGGAGGGAACTGGCAGGAAACTGTTTCAGTACAGGGACAGTGGCACCATGGTAAAGACCTGGCCTGTGGCTGATCACACTGACTAGCCAGGTGACTTCGGTCAGGGCCAACCACAAGCACCCAACCAACACAGAAGTGGCCTGAAAAGAACTCATGCACAAACTTTGACCCCTGCTGTACCCTTCTGAAAAATAAGGAATTGTGCCTTTATATTTCCCAAAACTGTATTTTTGATAAATTTTTGCAGTTTGACCTTTATATAAATGGAACCACACTGTCTACATACTTCCACTTTCTCTTTTGTTTTTCTTGTTTCTGTGATTGATCACTGATGATGTTAGATGTGATTCGTTCATCTACAACATTTTCTCTATTATACAAATGGATCAAAATTTACTTACTAAATGTACTACTGGGCACTTGGAATATTCACAGGGTTTTTTTCTTTTTGATAGTAAAATAGTGCTGCCATTAACATTTCTGCCAGTCACATATTAAAGTTTACTGGATAAAAATCCTTATTTCTGAAATGAATGTTCAATTGAGACTCCCAGAAACACTGTATAAAAAATTTTAATATATCCTGTTTAATATATATACATATATATATATATGTATGTATGTATATATTTGACAATTATATGGGTGTGAAATGGTTATTTCACTTGGTTTTAATTTTTTTGTTCCTATTTACAAGCTTTATTACTCTTTAGAGTACACATTTATGCCTTTCCATAAATGTGAGTACATTTATGTTACTTATATGCATTGCAAATCATTTTCCAAACTGGTGACTCTGAATGATTAGAATTTTTGAACAGTTGGATAAGGATTAAATTATATGTCCCTTTATTATTTTCTATATACCCAAGGTCATAAAGATATAGTCTGTATGATTTTTTAATTTCAGGAATATTTCACTCCCCATTTATAGTTTTAGTTCACCGGAAATTGACGTTTTGGTTACATGGTGAGAAGTAGATTTTCAATTTCTTTTTCTTTCAGTGCAGACAACTATCCAAGTTACCAAAATGTCCATCCTCTTCCCAGTGATCTGCAACGCACATTATACCTTAAGTCAAATCTGAAAGCATGTGAGTGTGTTTCTGGACTTTATTTCATTCCCTTTATTGTTTACACGTGGAAGTTAATTTTCGTGGAAGATGTTTAACAGAGAGACTCCAACACCTGAGCATCACATGGAATGCACTCAGGTAGGAGCGCAGTTCAGGGCAGCAGAACACAAATTTTGCTCAGCACACAAATGAGAAGAAACCTGAGGCCCTCTCCCTCCTCCTACTGCTGGGCCCTCAACCCATTCGCTTTATATTCCTCGAAGAGACTAGGGTTTTCCTTGCTGACTCAGCTTTTGTCTTTTATTGTTTTGAGTCTTTCCTGATCCAACTGCATGTTCTTCCTCCAGCTCAGAGTTCAGCTACTCCTTGTGGACCACGAATAAGCTGCAACAGCACTGACTCCCTATTCTAAAATACACTCCCCCAGAACTGCCAACACTATTTTGATTTTTCTTCAGCACACATTCTCTGAAATGTTTCTCTATTTGTTCTTTTATTTACTTCTTCCATCTCTAACTAGAATACAAATTTCACAGTCACTGTTTGATTTCTGGTACCTAGTTCCTAGAGTTTATCAAACAAATACTTGCTATTGAATGTATCTGGTAAGCCAGAGCAAGCCCAAGGATTCTGCTGTTTCAAGTTATGCCACCCCCAGTGTTTATGGCAAAGGATCCTACTTCTAGAGCTCCATGTCTTTGAACAATTTATTTACTGCCTGTGAGCATCATTACAGTCATGTATGAATAGCGCTAATTTGTGTAGGGTCATGAAAATAAATCGTTCTCTGTTTAGAAAACCCAGCATATAAATGATCAGTATATGTATTCATGGTTCCTTTAATAAAAGCTGTATTACCTTTCTGGGAAGAACTGCCTTTACAAATATTCAAAGAGAAAATCTCTTAACAGGTTGTTTTAGAAACACTCATGGCTGGCACGTTTTTGTAACTCACTGTCAAATTCCCTTCAGTATCTAACCCACTTAACGAGAGGCACACTCAGGGCAAGAGAACTGTTGAGTCTTCCTTTATTTAAAATAGCACACATGACCTCTAGGATCTTGAGAAATTTTTGAAAACTGAAGAAATCCAATCTCGAAAAAACACCAGTTAACGTAAAAGTGAGGTAGTCATCTCCCACCCCTGCTTTATAAGGCACCTTCTCATCTACTGTCACGTTTACTATTTATCAGGACTCAGGACTTTGTGACGATGGATTCACATCCATTTTATAGACGCAGTAACTTAGACTCATAAAGGCTGAATGTCTTGCACAAAATGCTGCTGTGGCGGGCAGAGGTTGAACTTCTCCACCCCCGGTTTTAGAATTTTCCTCCTGCACGTGGTTCCACTGGTATCCAATCATACAGGCTTTCTTTTTAACTCTCAGATGCCCCGCGGATGACATTCTCTACAGAGCAACTTCTTTCCTCCCTGAGATGGAGCGGTCTTTGGAGTTCGCCAACAGATCCACCAGCCAGGAGTTCTTCCTCCTGGGCCTCTCAGCTAGGCCGAGCACCAGGGACGCCCTCTTCGCCGTCTTCCTGGCCCTCTACCTGCTGATCCTCCTGGAGAACGCGCTCATCATCCTCCTCACCTGCAGCCGCCGCGAGCTCCGCAGGCCCATGTACTTCTTCCTGGGCCACCTCAGCGGCCTGGAGCTGTGCTACGTGTCGGTGACCATGCCCACGCTGCTCGCGGGGCTGCGGTCGGGCGTCTGCCTCCTGTCCTTCGCTGCCTGCGTGGGCCAGCTCTTTCTGTTCCTGGCCCTCATGGGCACCAAGTGCACGCTGCTGGCCGCGATGGCCTACGACCGCTACGTGGCCGTCTGCCGCCCGCTGCACTACCCGCTGCGCATGCGCCCGCGGCTCTGCCAGGGCCTGGCCGCGGGCGCCTGGCTGGGCGGGCTGGGCGTCTCGGCGGCGCGCACGGTGTGCGTTGCCCTCCTGGCCCGCTGTGGGCCGGGCGTCCTCAACCACTTCTTCTGCGACGCCGGCGCCCTGCGTGGCGCGGCCTACGGGCCGGGGGCCGCGGCTGCGCTGGCCGACGCCGTGCTGGCCGCGGCCGTGGCAGGCGGATCGCTGCTCGCCTCCCTGGCCGCCTACGCCGCCATCGCGGGCGCCCTGCTGCGCATGCGCTCGGCCGCTGCGGCCTGCAGGGCCCTGGCCGCCTGCGCCTCGCACCTGGCCGTCCTGGGCGTCTTCTACTCAGCCTTGCTCTCCGCGGACCGCCTCGGGGGCCGCCCCGCCGACCTCGTCAAGGTGCTGTCGCTCCTCTACACGGAGCTCACGCCCGCGTGCAGCCCGGTGGTCTACTGTCTGCGCAACCGCGAGGTGCACGACGCTCTGCGCAGGGCGCTCGGCCGCCTTGCAGGCTCTCGCGAGAACTGACGGCCTGGAGGGAACTTGCCGACTGGTGGAAACGGAGAGCCCTCAAGAACTGGCTGGTTCGGGGAGCCGATGGCCTCTGAAGGACTTAGGGCCCCACAGTTACTGACGGCATCGCAAGAGCAGATGCTCTTGAGAGAAGGGCCTTGTGGAAATAGATGCCTCGTGAACAATCCTAACTTTCAAATATTCCTGATCTGTTGGGGGCCAGGGATATAAAATAATGTTACTGTGCTGGGGCCCAGGTTGCGTGACTGGGGTCCCGCGGTCACCGGCCAGTGTGACCTGGCGTGAGGAACACAGCGGTATGTGGAAGGCTGCGGGTTCCTGGTTGCGTAGGGAAAGCTTCTGACTCCCGCCATCCTAAGGCAGGATAACATGGCAAGGCCAGTCTAAAACTTACAGGCTTGCTGACAAGAGGACCGGGTTCCCCATGTGCATGGAAAGCACGCCGCCCGCCCTGCGCACGCTTCTGGCTTGCCGCTGAAAGTGAGCCACCCTCGAGGCCGGTGTGCCTGTCCCCTGGAAGCGGTTTCCTGCGGGTCCGCTTGTATCTTCAGTGTTGCGCGTTGTCTTTCTTTCCCCCACAACCATTCCCCTTTCAGGTGTACAGGGACCTTGTCGGCCCTGGTTACTGATATAAAACACAGGCATGACTTTTGACGGTCAACAGGAACCTCCGGAATATCCATTCAGCATTATGAACAGACTTTAAAAATCAATATGAAAACTAAAGCTGTTTTAAAAACAAAGGAAAATGGTCATAAATTAGATCATTACTCATGAAGAAACATCACTAGCTGGTAACCTATGCAAAGATGGACAGTGAAATTGCGATAAATACAGGAACTTCAAATGGGAATAGAAGGCTGTAACGTACTTTCTGCATATATATATATATATATATATATATATATATATGTATAGGCACATAGATGACTAACATATATATAAACTTACAAGTTTTGTATATGCATATGTGTATCATATATATGTAGAAAACTCAAGTATGTGTGTACAAGAAAGTTTATAGCAAAACTGACATTTGGAATAAACATTTTTTCAAGTGACTGGGAGTAAATGTTCACCAACAAATTATTTAAATATCTCCATATTTAACATTTACTTTTCCATGTGAAAATATGCATCCACTAAAAAATTAGACCTCTGATTATTGACATGGGGACATTGACATGGCGACAGGTGTATTGTTCAGAAATAAGAGAACCAGGGCTGAAGAATCTGATGGGGGTGCAGGAGGGAGGGAAAAGGAAAAAGAGGGGAGAGGGAAGATACCCCATCACTTCACCCTAATGAGAAATGTCACTTTCAGGCCAAAGCATCAGGCATGAGACCTGCCATATGTCTCTCTTGCGAGTGGCTGAAAATCTCAAAATTTGCATCTTTTCCACTCGAGCTCCCGGGGACCTACCCTAGGTTAGTAGAACCGTACCCACTTAGGAACCTGCAGTGGAAATGCAGCTGAGCTATTGATCAAAGCCATTTGGATTTCAGGGTCATTGTTCTTGTAGCATCAACCAGACTTTACAGCGAAACCCTCAAAATTGTGGACTGAGTTAACTATGCAAAGTGTTTGCTGTAGCATCATTTGAAACATCAATAAACTAAAAATACAGGAAAGAGGATGGATCCACTCCAGAGCTTCACGTCTTCCCCAGCCTTCACTGTGTCATGAAATTCTCCATCCTCTGGTCTATACTCAGAGACACACACAGCACATGGCAAACAATGTGATGTGGGAAACGGGACACATTGCTGCTAGTTGTTTTGGAAAAGAATTTGTAGAATCTGTTGATGAAACTCCTTAGGTGTCCTGAGCAATGAGCAGAGAACCTTTACTTGTCCTGAAATGTGTCCAGAGGATCCCGTAAATTTTATCTTATATACTTATCAATCAGCAGTGCTAGTGTAGGTACCACCACCCTCCCCACTGAGGACGTGCAAACTGAAAGGTGTGTGAGGTTGCTCGAGGTCACACGGGTGGCAGCTCCCAAGTGCTGCTTCCTCTCTGCCCATCTGGCTATAAAAACACCTGCTATGTTTTTTTTTTTTTTTTTTTTTTTTTGCGGTACTGGGGATCGAACTCAGGACCCTGCGCTTGCTAGGCAAGCGCTTATTCCACTGAGCTATATCCCCAGCCCCTATGTTTTAAGCTTTACTTCTCATTAGGGTGTATTCAAAAGATGCGGCAGTGAAGCACCCCGAGGTTGGGTTACAGGGGGAAGGGCAGGATTCAGCGACCTCCAGGTGTCCTTCCTCCTCCCAGGGACCTGGCCTCCAGTGTGGTGAGGAGCCTCCTCCCCCGGCCTGGCGCTGTGCTCTAGAAGTGCTCATGTGCCTGTTAGCTTGGGCACTCACTTCCTCTCAGAGTCCAGCGGGACAGCCCCAGGCAGACATGGCGGCTCCAGGTCAGTGCTCAGCACCCGTGGTGCTCATTGCCCTGCACAGCCTCCTTCCCAAGAGCTGGGCCAGGGGCAGAAGTGTTGGCAGTGGTCCCGGTGGTGTTTGTGGTGCTGGTAGTGTGTATGCACGTTTGTGTGGGGGGGTGATGCTGTAGTCTCACCCGGTGTCACATTCCTATCCATGGACCTTAGAACCATCCCGAGTGCCTCCAGTCCTGGCTGTGCTGAAGAGCAGGACCAGGATGGGCATGGTGCCCAGCAGAGGGGGCAGCAGGTGGGAGATCACACATCTGGTCATGTGGATCCAGGAGGTGGGAGCTTCAATTTCTAGTTAAGGAGATTTAGCTCAATGTTATGGCCAAAGACATTTAGTCATTTTTAATATTACAAAATATTTTATTACAAAAGCAACATACACCTAACACAGGTTGTTAACACAGACAACAAAATGAAATTCAAAGCCAAGCATCCCAGTATCTTCCACACCATGGCAACCACCATTAATATTTTATTGTTGATTTCCCAATCCTTTCCTGTGTACAGACCCACACTGCATTTAAAATTAAAACATCTGAGTGCTGCTGTATGTGCGGCTCTTTTTAAACCTGACTTCTTCATACCGCGGTGCACAACTGACGTCTTCCCTGGCAGGAAGTACTTCTGATGTCGCTGTGTAGGTGCACTGCAGTAGGCTTTAATAGGCCCCGTATTGTCCAATAGATATTTCTCCCAAAGGTTTTCTGAAGAAAGAACACTTGTAGCTAATCACTGCAAACATCTTAAATTGTCGTCTGTGGAAAAATTCTTACACTTGCATTCTGAGTCAGCTTATGGACACACACATACGAGATGCATATCCCTAAGTTACCCTACAGAAACATTGAACTCATTTTGGTTAATAACTTTTATTATTACTCAAATTTACAAAAAATTCTTATTCTTCTTGGATTGTATTTTATCTTCAGGAAACCCCTATTGAAACATATGTAGACATGTATAATTTTTCTTTGAATATTTCTCATTCAATAAATTATTCAAATTTTGCTGTAAGACTTACATTTGAACTTATGAGTATGTTATGCCCTTACACCAAAATGTGGAGATACTATCACTTCTTTTTTAATAATTTCATATTTCATAATATGGAGGTACAATAACGTACTCAATCCACAGCTTATCAGTGAATACTTACAGTCTTTCTGATTTTCACTTAAAGCAAAGCTACAATAAGCAGTCTTATACATATATTTTATAGAGCCATGCTTTCATTTCCTTATGAGATGTTAGCATAAGTGAAGACACTGAGTCAAAGCGTAGGTGTAATTTAAAAACTTTAATATTTACTCCTACTTTGCTCTCCAAGGAGGGCCTAACAATTTGTTACCACCGGCAGTATTTGAGGGAGAGCCCATTCTCCCACAGCCTCCTTAGCTCCCTCTAGGTGGTAGCAATCATTTCAGCTTTCAACATAACTTTTGGTGGTTCATTTTGGTATAACTCACTGCAGTTAGCCATTTCTGCTACTACCAGTGATAATTTTTAGATCATTGGTCATTTACACTGTTTATACATAATTTTTCTATTTACAACTTCTCCCATCTTCCCTAAAATATCTGTCTTGTATGACTTGGAAGTATATCTTAAAAGTGAGATGTTGATCACTTTTGAAGTTTGGCCATTCCTTTAAAAGTTAACCATGGACTTAACATATGGCCCAGCAATTCTACACCTGGACTTAAATTCAAGAGAACTCGAAACATACATGCATTAAGAATTGTAAATCCATGTTTACAGCAACATTCATTCATAACATCCCTAAGTGGAAACAACCCAGATGTATCGATTGCTGAAGGGGTGAATGAAGTGCACTACTATCTGTACAATGGATCACTATTTGGTCACACAAAGAAATGAAGAAATGATATGTGCTACAATAGGTATGGGCCTCAAGCTGCTATGCCAGGTGAAGGAAGAAAATCACAAAAGCCACATACTGCATGTATGTTTTCATTTCTGTACAATCTCCAGAACCAGCAAATCTATAGTGATAGGAAGTACATTAGTGGTTCCTAGGGCTTGGAGTCTGGGTGACATTGGGAGTGACTTCTTTTTGTCACACTGGGACAACTCATTTCATGAAAGGTACAAAATATATCATTAAGTCAGCAAACAGCCACTCTGAGTTCTGTTATCACTTTTGGTTACACAGACTCAAGTCACAGTTTATTGTCATGGAAAACGGGACCCATTGCAGCTAGTTGTTTTGGAAAAGAATTTGCAGGATCTGTTGATGCAACTCCTTAGGTGTCCTGAACAAGGAGCAGAGAACCTTTGCTTGTCGTGACAATATCAAGAGACAGCAGAGAACCTTTACATGACAATAAACTATGACTTGAGTCTGTGTAATCAAATGATAACAGAACTTGGAGTGGATATGTTTGCTGATTTAATGATACATTTTCTACCTTTCAGGAAATGAGTCATCCCAGTGTGACAAATAGAAGTCATGGTTTTTAAAAGTTTATTGGTCCAACTTAGATGTACATCATAATCATGTTCATCATAGGGAGCTGGTGCTTGTATGTGATGTATCTTGATTCCTCTTTTTTCCCCAGTCATCTCCCCTCCTATTAATGCCTCTTCCCTTCCCTATTTACAAAGCTTTGTTTCCATTTTATCTGACTTTTACCATTTTTCTTTCTTTTCCCTTCTTCCTTTCCCCTTTCTCTCTTCATAGTTCCTCTTTTCTTTTCAATAATTTCCGCCCATTTCACAATATCTACTGTACACTATGGTCCTTATTTACCCCTTCAGTTTCTCACACCAGGGAGACAATGTGATATTTACATACGTGTGTCCAATTTATTTCACTTAAGAGCATGATCTCAAGGTTCATCTGAAGTTTAGCCTTCTTAATGGATTAGTATTACTCCACTGAATAAAAAAGCACACCTTTTTTATTCATCTCTTGATTGATGGGCATTTGGGTTGTTTCCAAGCTTAGCTATTACAAATTGTGCTGCTATAAACATGGGTGTGCATATATCAACGTTTTTAATTCTTTTAGAAAGATACCCAGAAAATGAGCAGCCCAGTCAAATTGGACTGCTAGTCCTAGTTTGTTGAGAAATCTCCACACAGATTTCCATGGTGGTTGTACAAGTCTACACTCCCACTAACAGTGGAGAAGGGTTCCTTTTTCCCCATAGCCCCACCAGCAATTTTGGTTGATTGATTTCTTGATGATAGCTATTCTTGCTGGAGAGATGGAATCTCCTTGTTTTAATTTGCATCTGTAAAATGACCAGTGATGTTGAATATTTTTTCATATATTTATTTACTGTTTGCATTTCTTCCTCTGATAAGTGTGTATTCATCTGAGATACTCATTTTTAGATCATAAAGTCAAACATATTTTAACTCTTGTACACAAGGAAACATTAAACCTCAAATTTGTGAACTCTCATGTTAGTAAACCTTCTTAAAATGCAAGATATTATGTGTAGTAAAATATCTTAGAGCAAAGAAAAATGGCTCATTTTGCCAAACTTCAAAAGAATGGACAGATTTTTTAAAACCACACAATCCAGAATTAAATATAATTTTGTTCATTAACAAGAGCAGAGGGTAATTTTAATTTATATGTCTTGTGCATCAAATGTATTTAAAACTTAAGTGAACTAGGTATTTAAAAACTTAAGTGAAAATACTTATAACAGAAACTATCATTAGTTCAGTTATGAGCTCCCACACCTGGGGTATGGTTGTCTAACATTTTCACCCCTCAATATTCCAGCACTTGTAGCCTCATCCAGGAAATGCGGAGGACGGTGACTTGCTCCTCTTCCTTTATCGGCATATCTTAAGAAGAAATAAAATACATACAACCAAAACATAAAACAAATAAAAAACCATGTAAAACAAAAACCCCAACTCATTACCATGTAATGAGTTAGTTACAAGCCCTTTTCAGGGCTTCACTATTTAATGGTCTCATAACTACCATTTCAAAGGCTGTCCTGAATTTCAATTAGTACATTTTGTGTTGAAGGAAAACACTTTCTTTTGCATAGTTTAAAATATATTTACATACAAATAATCACAAACATGTATTTATATATAGTTTTATTTATATTCTTCTTAGTCAAAGTATATATTCAAGAATTAAGGAAAATAATGTTGAGTTATTTCTCTTTTCTCACAAACCCAAACTCTGTCCCCTCAGTGTGTTATATTTTCACGTGCTTAGAAAAGTTAACCAAATATTTTTATTTAGTAAATGTAGAATATAAAACACATTGGAAAGTGGAAAAGTTATATTTAAGAACTATCATTTTGGAAGAAGGGAAGCTTGTCATTAAGCATGTCAGCAGAATAACCTAAATCTATTTTCTTCTCTGGAAATTGTGGAAAGTCACAGGGTTGGGGGTGGAGCTGTGTAGATGCTGAGAGGGCAGCGTCCTCTACAGAGGCCCAGGTTGCTGACATCAGTGTGGGCATTAGGAAGGCAGCGGTGCAGCAGAGAGAGGCACCAGGAGGAGTGGGTCTTTTGATGTTTGCCAGTTAAGGGCACCTGTTTTGAACTCTTCAATAAACAGAACATCACAGGACATGTGCTGGAGCCACTTCTATACTGAAATTTGTCTCTTTTTGAAGAGTGAAAGTTTTAAATGCACACTGCTTTCAGGAGATAACTATGTTCAACAGTTTGATGTCTGGACTGAGGAGGATGACTTCTATTTTGTACAGATTTCTCCTGGAAATGATGGAATCATTCTGGAAGTGGATAATGGTGATGATTGTACAACTTTGTGAATATACCAAAATGCACTGAACCTTGGTCAGCTGGTCAACCTCTGGACCACCACAGAGTTCTTCTGAAAGCCGCCTGGACCTCCCTGTTCCGCAGGCAGTAGATGACAGGGTTGCACATGGGTGTCACCACTGTGTAGATGACTGACAGCACCTTGTTGAGGTCCATGGCTTCTATGCGGCTGGGACGGGCGTAGATGAAGATAGTGGCTGAGTAGAAGACACCCACCACCACCAGGTGGGAGGCGCAGGTGGAGAAGGCTTTGTGGCGGGCAGCGGCTGAAGGCATGCGGAGCACTGCCCTACCAATGGCCACGTAGGAGGCCATGGCCACAAGAAGAGAGCCCCAGAGGATGATGATGGCAGAAATGAAGTCCACTAACTCTGTGAGGGCCACGTGGGTGCAAGACAGGTTGAGCAGAGGGGAGACATCACAGAAGAAGTGGTTGAGGACATTGGGGCCACAATAGGATAGGCTGGCAATGCATGCTGTTTTGATCACAGAGACCACCAGCCCACCCAGCCAGGAGGACAGGGCCAGGCCCAGGCAGACCTGGGGCCTCATGAGCAGTGGGTAGTGCAGTGGGCAGCAGATGGCCACATAGCGGTCATAGGCCATCGAGGCCAAGAGAGTGCACTCCGTGCAGATGAGGGAGATGAAGAAGAAGAGTTGAATCATGCAAGCTGTGAAAGGAACACAACAGTGTCCAGTCCACAGCCCCACGAGCAGCGTGGGCATGGTCACAGACACGTAGCTCATCTCCAGGCCACTGAGGTTGCCCAGGAAGAAGTACATGGGCCTGCGCAGCTCAGTGTGCCTGAAGACAAGGTAGATAATGAGAGTGTTCTCCAGGAGGGTGAGCAGGTAGAGGGCCAGGAAGACAGCAAAGAGGGCATCCCTGGTGCCCAGCCTGGTGGACAGGCCCAGGAGGATGAAGTACTGGACCCTGGTCATGTTGGCCGGCTCCAGGGAGCTCTCCATCTAAGAACCAAAGATATCTACAAAATATTTTTTGACCGTCTCTATGAATCTTTTCCCACCCTAGGTCAAAAACATTTTCTCTCTTGGATGAAAGAAATAACTTCATCTCATGTCTGTCTGCTTCTGAACTTCCCCTGTACAATCATGCAGGTAGCAGTTAGCGGGACCTTTAAGTTCACAGGTCACATGGGCTCACGCCTCTCACAAACACCATTGCTCCTAGAGTAGATAACAAGTGCCTTGCCCGGACCTCCAGCCCCCAGTGGCCTGGTCCCTGCCCCAATATTGGGGCCACAATAGGACAGGCTAGGACAGGCCCCCCGGTGTCCCTCACCACACTTCCGCTTCCCACCTCTGCAGCCCCAAAGACTATTCGCAGTCCTCAAATAGTCCAAGACCCTCCCAGCCTCAGAGGCTTCCCATGTGAGTTCCCTTCTCTCTGGAACACTCTCTCCTCATTCTTGCTTTTCCCAGTTCTAGAAGCCCTTGACATCCTTGTAAGCAATTCAAAGTCTTGTCCTCAAATACATCTGGGTTATTTTCTGTTCCTGTACCCCTCCTTCTGTACCTCCTTTCAGGGGACTCCCATCAATTTAAACTACTTTCATCCAGGTGTGGTGGTGCACAGCTGTAATCCCAGCCCTCAGGAGGCTGAGGCAGGAGGATCATTGTGCATTTGAGACCAGCCTGGGCTACAAGTGAGTTCAAAGCCAGCCTAAACTGCATAGTGAGATCCCGTCTCAAAAAAAGTTGTGTAGGGCTGGGGATATAGCTCAGTGGAATAAGCGCTTGCCTAGCAAGCGCAGGGTCCTGAGTTCGATCCCCAGTACCGCAAAAAAAAAAAAATTGTGTAAATTACTTGCATGTCCATCCAGTTGTTCATTGTCTCTCCAACTGGGTTGTAGGTGCCTTGAGGGTCAAAAGTCTGAGTCTTTAAGGATTCTATGGACCAGCCTTCACAGAGAAGCAGCCTCCTGATACAGGAAAAGCATCAGCAGAATTGTACTGTGCCTGGTGGACATTGCTCCTCTCCGACAAAATGTTTTAGGGTGTTGGCTTGATGCACTGGGACTCCTCCAAAGTGACCTTGCTCTTCAACTCACACTTGTTGAATTTAAGGGACACAATGTGAAAAAACACTGGATCTTGGTTCAGAAATTCTGTCTCTCTGTCTACTATAATCTCTAGCATGTTGCTGGATTTGTGCAAGCCTCAATCTTATCTCCCATAAAATGGGAAGAATGCTATTGGCTGTGAAGATGACATAAGAAAATGGACATGAAGGTTCTGTACAACTCCTACTGCTTTTGATGCACGTGGGTCAGTTCCCTTTCAGGTGGCCTTTGAAAAGCTACAAAGAACTTCAGTAGCTCTTCTGGGCATCTTGGTGCAGAAAAGAATTTTTATCTCTTTTATTTAAGTGTGATTCACTTATTGATTTTTGACATTTACTGTGAAATTTACTACCATTAGAGAAGAGAATTAGCTATGGTAATTTTCTACAAAATTGTTCTTTTTAGTAGCTTTATTGAGTGATTGTATCAAGTTTTTCTTGCCAAGCTCATCTTGATGGAGGTTTGATTTTTCCCATCATCTGGTCCTATCCATGATGTCATGTAGATCACCTTGTGCATATCTGTATGCACACTTGAAATCACAGCCACAAGATCCCATCCTAGGAGCACCATGACCACACCAATGTGCATGCTCATTTGAACTCTTGAAAGAGTGAGACTCACACTCCAAGGAGTTGTCCATCAGCTATTAGTAGTATGTAGCAATGCCAGCTTCCCTATATCTCTCCCCATAGTGTGCATTATCAACTTTCTGATCTTTGCAAACTTGGCAAGCAATAAAGATATATATTGGTAGTTTTCAATGTGCATTAGCTTTACTAAGATATATAGTGTCTTTATATGTTTAAAATTGATTGTATTTGCTTTTACCCATACTGTTTGTTCTTGTATCTTGCCCACTTTATTTCCTGGGTTGAATCTTTTTATTAATCTGTACTGTAAATGTTTTAAATATAAGGAATTGGGATGCTAGAAGATAAGCTATTTGCTGAAGACCTGCAATGGAGAAGTGCTGAAGCCGTAGTATGGCCCAAGGGCTGCCTGGGCACAGTGACAGGGGCCTGTGTTTCCAGAGAATGGGGTGGGCTCCCCAACATTGGCAGACCAACTGAGAGGTGGCAACTGGGGAAGCATGTGTGGGATTGATAATTGGGGCAACCACAAGTTTTATTCATGGGATGTTACGCTGTTGATGTTCGAAGTGCCCTTGTAACTATCTCATCTAATTCACTGAGAGCATAAGGGTAGCAAATGAGACACAAGACACCATCTTTTCCCATCAAAATCCTCCACAGCCTTTATCCCCCACTGCTTTGTGAGTTTCTTTCTCTTGCATCTTTGAAATCGTCTCTGGCATCTGACCCCCATGAAAGCTCTCCCTCCAGATATCCCAAGTGTAACACTAACAAGCCAGATCATTCAACATTTCTGACTCACTATTTCTTAACATGTGCGATGGGGAGGACCACAGTTTATCTGATAGGGCTTTTGTGAGACTCATAAGCAAAAATGGAGGTTCTAGGAGGGGAGGTTGCTTGCCCAGATCACAGAGTATTTGTTGGTACTGTGAACACCAGCTAGCATTTGTTAACCTTGGAGCTGTTGGTTCTTAAGTTATTAAAAGACTCAGTTGCCATCTTCATCAAAAAGTGGGATATGGGCTACTAATGTGGGATGACTTTCAGTGGCAGAGAGCCATGATACTGAATGATATTGATTCACCAAATGTGATTGTTATCCTTTTGCCAATTCTCCTGTGATCATAGTTATTACATCAAGGAAAATGTTTCAGTTTGGCACTAATGTGCTTTAGTTTCTCACTGACACTTTCTAAACTTTCTTCTAACAAATAGGAAGGAACTCCCACTCTTTTCAGCAGTTTGGAATTTGGAGCTAGAACTAGGACACTTTGCCATCATTTTATTCTGTCAGATTTTGTTTCTTTGGTCACCTATTTGTGGAAAGTGTTACTGACTTTCTTCTTCTCTAGAAAGGAATATAATTTCCCTTTAATATAATTTTAGTAAGAAAAATAAATTGTTTAAAGAAAAATGTTAAGTAAACAACAGCCCACACTGCTTAGAGATATCATAGGAGTTTGGAAAATAACCATGAATGTCTAGAGCTTAGAAAGCACTGTGCAATAGTGTATCATAATCTTGCAGACAAAATGAGTGAGAAATAGATACCCTTGGTGCTGACAGCTGCAGAGAGCTCCATATTGAGCCCACACTTGACCAAGGATGCATGTGCACCAGTGGATGGAGCTATCCCAAGTTCTGAAATAAGCGATTTGCTTTGGCTCTAGGATGGTTTGTGCCCAGAGAGTTGCCCTTGACCATCTCTTCTGCAGTTTCCAAAGAGCCCAGAGCTATACTTGTCCCAAATAAAGACCACAGCGATGTTCATTCTGTCCACGCCTGTCATATCCCTTCAACAGCGTTTTTGAAAGGTAAGACAAACACATTACTGGAGTCTGGACATACCACTCCCACCTAAGAGTCTTAGAGAAAATCGTTTAACCTCACTGAGTCCCAGTTGATTCAAAAAAATAACCTCAGATTCTGCGTGCTGAAATAAACACTGGACCAAATAATAATTCCCATTTCTGGCATTTACTAAATGCCAACTATGGTGCGATGTTATTTATTCATATGTATACCCATCACAGCACTGACACATAAGTGTCCATGTCCACATTTTAAAGATGTAGGAACGAAGGACTAAAGAGTCTAGCATTTCCCCAATCCCTCATCAACAAGGAGTAAAGCACAGATTCAGCTTCCTGGGCTTGGTTGGGTTTCTTCCTTATGTCTTGGAACATTTTAATGAAAGTTAGTTATTTGGGGAAAATGTGCTGGCCAAAGAGAAGGAGAAAACTGTTCTCCTGCTCTAGGAAGGAAATTATCAGGCCAGAAGACGACTAGAAAGCACTAAGCTTGACATCCTCACTCTGTAAAGGAGAAAGCAAAATACCTACGCAGAGGGCAGCATTGCTGCTGATGTTACAACGGCATATCAAGGATGGGTCTGAGGTTCCCAGAATACAGATGTGAAGCAGCTAGAGCTCTGTCCTTGGCTAAGATTCTACGGGTCATGTCCTATCTCACTGCCCTGGCCACCTTTAACTGTTAGCTTTCCTAGCCCCATTTTACCAATGCAGGATGAGCGACTCAGAAAATCGAACGTGTCGATTTGTTCAAGGTCTCTCCACAAGTTGTGGAGCTGGTGCTCTGTTTGGGTTTACAGCTGAAAGTTTACATCATGGAGTCATATTCATCTGCTACTCTGTTTCTCTGGACCTGAATTGTCATGATTAAGATTCTAACTTCACAGAAGATGCTCAAAGCTCAGATGGGTCTGTTCCCTTTGATCCAAAAGAGTGAAGCAGTCGTGCACCTTGAGAACAACTCTGTACTAGAGCCGTATGCTGTGAACTGTCCTCGGTTCTAAAATGGTATCCCAGAACCCTCGCGTTGGGAACGCTGTCCTTGGTCCTGAAACCGCTCCAGGCGCTCTGACTTAGGAGAGAGCTGGCCGGGTTTTGAAGCTCCGGCTCACTCCACCGAGCGCCCTGCCCGGGAGTCTGTCCTTCGTCCTGAAACTTCACCTTGCAGCTGCGTTGGGCCAGCTTCCGAGGCTCATCCCTTGGTCCTGAATGTAACTTCAGCCAAGCAACTTTAGTCGTGGCTGGCAGGACTCTCCCTGACTCTACAGAGCCCCTCAGTGCGCTCTCCCTTTCTCTCCCCTACCTGGAGTCTTCCACGCTCTGCTACCTTCCCCTTTTCTCCTTATGTTTTCAATGCTTCTCCTCACCTCTGCTCAGTCTCCCCTCTGTGGAGTGCTCTCATGACTCAGCTCTCACAGCTAACGATACTCCTTGCCAAGAGGGGGCTTTTAAAAACTTATCTTATGTAACCACAAATAAATCTTATTTCAAAAGTCACTTTTGTAACTCTTCAGTGCAGAATCAATACCCAGGGTCACTTTGGGATTTTTGTTTCCCTCAATAAACCACAGCAACCTCCAAGCCCTGTGCACTATGCATGCACAAGAGATGTGGCCTTACTCTGCCCAGAAGGGCTTCCTATCTGCAGCTTCCTTACAAGCTAAAGATGGACACATTGCTTAACCTGTCTGACTGCCATTGTCTCTTCAGGGAAAAAATGATTGTAATTATCGTCATTACAAGTTAAATGATGCTTGCACCACTAAATAAGAAAATACAGAGTTAACTCTGAATATTGTAACATTTTTTAATGGCTGTGAAATCTTGAGCAACTTACAAGTGCTCGTAGGTCCTCGGTTTCCTTACATCCAAAGTGGGGTTTGCTTAGTACTTATCTCACACGGTTCCTCCTATATCACTCAGTAAGTAATAAACTAATTGTTATTAAATAAAGTGCCACCAAGTATAGATATTATACTTATGATGTGCACATTTTTTGTTAATCCACTGAGTGAAGCATTGTTGGCTGCATTTTGCAGGACAGAAAATTAAGTTCAGGGAGGTGAAGAAGCTTGACGAGTTCATATGGCTGGTAAGTAGCAAAGCCATCAAATCTGAATAATCAAATCTGAGCCTATCTGATTCTGAGGCTAACGATCTTTCCTCTAGACTTTGATGTCTGTGAAAGATGTTTCCTGTGTTTGATCCTATTTCATAAAGCTCTTTTCTGCCTGGCCTTGACTAGATTTCAGTTTCTAAATATCAATTTAATTTGTCCTAAGAAGAGGCAGTCATATAAATAACAAACAACATGGTGGGGTGGAAGTTTGAGGAAAGAGAAGTCACTTTCACAAGAAAGGACTGGGAAACCCTCTGTAGGATCAGACATTCTAACTGGGCCTTGAGGAAGTAGTAGAATTCTGAGAGTTAGAATACACAGAGGGCTGTGGGCAGCCCCAGAAGGAGGAACTGCAAACCAAAGACTTAAAGACATGCCCACAATTCGGCCAGAGCCACTCAGCTGTTTTGGAATATAGAACTAGAGTTTTAGTCTCCAACCCATGTACTCCTTTCAGTCCATGGAAGAAAGCTTAGTATTGTAGAAAATTTCAGGCCTCATAATTGCATGGGCCTGGACTCGATTTCCAAATGCTCCACTGCCTGCTTGAGTGAACACAAGTCTTTCTTAACAGTTTCTCCACCTTCTAAATAAAAAGGGTGTCTAATTATACTGCAGGATCATGGGAAGAGTTGATGGGGGTAACGCAGGGGAAGCCTTCAGCAAGGGACCTAGCAAAGAGCAGGTTGCTGTCGGTACAATTTCATTACTCCTCTTCTTCATCCCCTCCGCCACAAGCCTCCAGTCTTCTTACCTGAAAAACTCGAGGAAGAGGGGTCTGTCAGCATAGACCCAGGTCTTCTTCCTTCCTTCCTTGGGGTCTCTGGGTCAGCAACTAGGTGGCCTCAGTTCTGCCCAATCTAGGACAGAATTCAGAAACAGAGCCAGAGAGTCCAGCAGTTAGCAGACCAGGGAGCTCCTTGATTTTATGGTATCCTGCATAGAGCATCCTTTGTGCAGAGGTTGGGTCTTTCCTGGATTTCCTTACCTCTCCACCTTCCACATATTCTGAACTAGGTGTTTCCCAGGCTCGGGCAAACTGGCTCCACTGTCAACCAATAGGCAGTGGAGAGGCCACCTTAAACCAAAGCCAAAGATCTCTGAGGCCATCCCTAATCTCTGTGGAATTAAAGAACAGATGGGAAAAGACTTCTGAATCTTACTGGGCTTAAGGGAGGAGTGGAATGAGCTAGTGGTTTGGTGCCCACCTTCAGATCATATTGAGAAGCATGCACTGATGCCCCACTGTGTGATAGAAGGTGTTATGTATGCTGTGAACACATTGGCCCTACTTCCAAGGTCCACAGTAAAGGGGATAAGGAAGAGAACAGAACCAGAGACTGAGGACACAGACGAAGCCAGACTGGTCTGAGGGCTTACCCAAGACTTTCTGGAGGGCGGTAACCAAGCTGACTGTCCAGAAAACCATCTAAGATTGCTTCTCTTACAAGTCAGGAAACATTCCTTCAGTACAGACACTTACAAGGTCATATGTAAGATTTGTTAATAACATGGGTAACTTTATTTCATGACTCAAGTGCAAACCTAAAAACAAGAACAAAGCTTTTCTTCAAGAATAAACAAAAGCTACATAACAACTCTGGAAATTGTGCATTTTGACAGAATGTATATATATGAATATATTGTAATTTGTAAACACATTCAAAACTTTAAAATCTTCCCTCCAGATTCAAAGCAGCACACAATCTTTAACTTGTTCTCATTTGTTAGCTTAGAAGCATTTGTCATATGCCCAGGAAGATATAGGCAAGGAATTACTAATCAGTCCCTGTCATCATAGAAACATTGCTCTCCTTGATTTCTGACTTTTTGAATTATTCATGTGTATTTCAGCGCTGAAAAGCCATACAGTTATACTATTTTTCTCCACTCCAGGAGAAAAAGAGAATGAACACAAATATCAAAGAGGCAAGATACATTCATGCAATTAAAGCAAAGACCACAAGTGTTCAATTCAGAAATGTACATCTCTGTAGTAAATTTATTAAGTACAACTTTATTTGATGGCTGACATGTAATAATAACTGTGAATGACTTAAACAGGTATAAAAATATGAGGTCAAATCTTTAGATTTAAGTACTTAAAAAGTCACAGTGAATATGGGCTTTCAGTGAATAAAGATTTCCATTCACATAAACATGTATTTTCTGATGAAAAATCAGGGTGTAGTGGCATCTCCCTGGTCCCTTAACAATATTTGAATTTTTGCAAAGAATTAGCAGCACTCAACCTGAATTGTTAATTACATGTTTCTAATGTTAATTACATGTTTCAATAGATTAGTTGGCAGTGCTCCAGTTTTCAGGAGATGGAGTGGGTAAGCATGAAAATATCTAAGATAGTGTGCATGCACTCATACATTTTAAAAAATCACCATTTCAAAGGGGGTCATCCATTAGAAGAGTCTAAAATAGTCCCTAAAGGAAAACAGTGGGCCAAGGATTGTAGAAACTGGGTGTTAGTCTCCTTGAGGATAACGGTCTTTCTTTCTTGAAAGGCAAGTTGAGAAGAGTCAGGATAGTCATTTATAACTCCTGGGAAAACTTGCCTAGAATTTTACTGTGCAGAACACTGAACAAAACCCTTTACAAAAACCTTCATTCTTGCTTATAATACCAGATGATTTTTTTCCTTATTACCACCATATACATAACATTTAAATATTTTCTTCACAAATATTTTAGAACAAAAAGAATTTACCTTGTTGTAGTGATGAATCTCATCTGTACAAAGCAATTAAGATTATATACAATACTGTACATATTGCAAAGAATAACAGTATTCAAAATGTTTGCTTTTTACAGTAGCTGTCATTAAAGTGTGAAATCTATCGGGGATATATAATCCCAGTTCAGTTTTGATTGTACTGTTCTTGTGCTACTTTGTGTCTGTTTGTTAATGTTTTCATTCTTTCACTTAAAAAGAAGAAAAGAAGAAGAAGAAAGCCACACTCCAAGTTACTGAGTAAACCTAAGTCCCTCATCAGGTAGCTCTGCTCTTCTCCCAAACCTATCATTTCTGGGCTTCTAAACTCTTCACAAACAGGAAAATGTGGTAACACTGTTTTCTTCTCTTTGACTTCCCCAATCTCATCCAAAATAACTAATCACCTGTAAGTTTGAACAAGAAATGGGAAATTATTCATCATAACCTTCTTTGCTAAAATTAAAGCAAAATGAAAAGGTCTCTGAAATGCAAACTACTGCTCAAGAGTAAAATCAGCAACAACAATCAGATCATGAATTACAAATGTAATTTTGATACAAGTACATTTTAAAATCAATTCCTCTTATCAAAGATAAACCTAGAGTCCAACTCCCTCCTTCCCGGATTCAGTGCTATGCCAGGGACATAATTCCAAATACTTACGATTTTATCATCTTCTGAACAGAGAAAATGTTTACTGTTAAATTTTGATCAACTCCTCTATCATTTTACTCTTGATTCAAGTCTTTCATTTTTAACACAAAAAGGCAATTTTCAGCATTTTTAAAAATGTACTTTCCTTTTAAATCCTTCAACTGATCACAGTTACTGATTTTATATCTCACTGTTTCAAAGACCAGTTAAAATCTCCTTCAGTTATGTTACTAAATATTTTTGGAATGTATATGTTGTTTTTTCTTACTTAGGGACTCTAATTCTTCACAATATTTTAATGATTCTATTCTAACCCATGCATCTTAAATAATACCTTCTAAGGTAGTATTTGACTCTATATGTCATATTTTGATTGAATTTTCCCTTCCATATAACTGGTTAACAGAGAATTTTAAAGCCCTGGAGCACTTCCGCTCTGAGTAGTGCTAATACATATATTTTGTCATGGTTAATATTTAAACTTTTGAACTAGGAAGACATTGGAAGCCACAAATTTCCTCAAACTACATTCTACTCCAACTCTAATTATGTTGTCCAACATTAAATATTTTTCTTTATAAAAACATGTGTAACTTAGGCTAATTTTTAGAAACAGAGTTTCTGCTCTAAAAGTAACACAGCTAAAGGGAAGTAACGTTTCAGTTTCAGCCTCACTAGGGCGAAGCAAAAGTAAGTCAAAGCAGACCCAACAATTATTTTAATTGGTTTTGGTTTTTTGTTTTAATTACCATGTCTTTAGAATGATGCACTTTACATTCTAACAGACAGTTCAACAAAACTTAAACTCTAGAACAGAAAAATGACCAGGCCACCTCCCCTGCAACTGCAAAGAGGGGAGTAACAATTTATTCGCCCCATACATTCATTCAATGTCTTTGAAGTAGTGATTCTTCAGTTCCTTCCTTTTCACTTTGAAAGCATGAGTTACCAAACCGGTTTCAGGGGTCCATAGCTCTGGGCTTAAAGGAACCTTGACTGGAATTTCAAATCGCTCCAATTTCATGGCATTTGCAGCTTCTTGAATTTCCTTCAGTATTTCAGCCTCCATGGCGGAGTTATGGCAGAGATCAACACAAGACCCTTCCACCCCTTCTGTTGTGCCAAAGTGTCAACCTTTTCTGGTTAAGAACCACACTAAGACTGGTCAATTTCGGCAAAAGCACAGATGTTATTGACAAGTGGACAGCTCTTCAGCGTCACCTTTGCCTTCCTGAGCCACTCATTCATCTGCCTGCAGCTTTCCCAGCTCTTTCCCATGACCTATAATCTGTAAACATTCACGAGGGTGGAATTCTCCAATATCACCAGTACAAAACCATCTGTCCATTTGCCTCCATGGAACAATCCTCTGCCATTTCTTCATTTTTAAAATATCCCATGGAGATATTCTGCCCACCAGTGACAACTTCACCCTGAGGGCTTGGCTTGTCGTGACGTGTATAACCACCTTTCTGCCAGTCTTTTAGTTTAATTTCACAGCAAATGAGAGGAGATCCAACTCTGCCTGGAGTGCTGTCAGTAACTTCAGTAACTGGCCCAGGCCATATGATTCTGTCAGTCCACAGGCCTGGCCAATAAGACAGCAGAAGCGACATCCGTGAACAGGTGAGGCTGAGGAGACAGTGGTGCCCCGCCAGACGACAGCACACAGACATTCCCTCCTGCAGAGCCTTGACTTTTAAAAATGGTAACAGGCTGCATCACATCCTGTTTTGATCTGTTCTAATATGTAATCATGCTTTCTTACACAGAGCTTTCTTGACATAACTCATTTCTTGAAGTTTGGTCATAACATTCTTATAAATTCTATCCATGGTTTTTGGAACAGCAGCCATTAGTGTAGGTTTCAGGACAATACAGTCTCCTTTGCTTCTCTTTGTAATTTTGCTGGACTTGTCAGACAGTGTAAGTGGAGAATATCTGACCCTACACCATAGGTAAAGCAAGATATCTCAGTCACGTGTCAATGCTAATGTGTCACACTGTCATGTGTGATTTGTCGCACATGCGCCAAAGGGAAGTAGCCAGTGTATGTGTCCTTGGGTCCTGGTGCAGGTGTCTCTCACATCACCTGGGCGTCCAGCTCCCACATTGCTCTGATGCACCATTACTCCCCGAGGGCGGCCAGTAGAACCACTGGTGGGCGTCACAATGCCATGTCTGAAGGGGCTGGTCTGCCTGGAGGAAGGCATAAGCACTCTGGCTTTGATCCCAACTCTTCTACTGATCCTATGCCATGAGTCTCAAATCCTTCAGGGTATTCTGTTTGACTGATAGTCTTAGCCACATAAATGACGTGTTTAACACCCCTGGTGGCTAACAGTGCGGTCTGAAGTTTGATTTCCCGAAGTTCGACACTAGTGATCAGCTAGGAAGCTTCAGCTCATTCAGTCCATGAACTACTGCCTCTTTGCCAGGTGCAGCGCACGAAGTCAGGTCTGTGCCACAGTCATCCACCTGGCCTTGGTCTCACGGAAAGCAGCAATGCTGTTCTTTGCTTTCAGTCCCACTGTGGTAAGTCCACCACCAAAATTATTCACTCTTTGGTTTACTTTGAGATCACTCATTCAGTTATAATTCCTGATAATTAACTTCTTAAAAACCTTTGCGCTTGGCTGCGTCTCATTTTCTTCACTTAGGATTTCCCTGGTCCCAAGGACAGGCTTGGGACTTTCCAAATGTGAATACAGCATGCTCAGAGAATTTGTTCAGAGCATCTGCTCCAGGGATGCCTATGATGGCGAATGAGTCCATGTGTGACAGAGCGATACGGATGTCCAGGTTTGTCCCAAGTGGGCTTAGCTCTCATTCTCTCTGCTGTAGCATTTTTCTTCTTAGCATCGGTAAGAAAATACCATGGAATGAATGCGTGGACACTGTGTACTGCTCTTCACAATGGCCAGGCAGCAAAGCAATAGTGAGCACCTATGGTTTGCATTTCATAGTGCAGAGGCTTCTGGGACGATGGCTGTCTTCTCCCTTTCAGCTCCTGAAAGCCTTATTTTGCTGAAGGAGTAATAAAGGGAACGGCAGAGCCCAGCAGCTCAGAGTCAGTGAGACGCACACAGGTCTGCCATCTCGAGGCCAGCGGGAAAGTGCGCAGATGTTTTGTTTTCCTTCCAAGAAGAACGTGTTTGTCTTCTGTGCTTTCAGTAGCATTTGGCCCCAAGAGGCTTCCAAAAAAAGGCCAAAGCCGCTGGCACTGGGGCGAGGAGGCTGCAGAGGCCAGAAAAAAGTCGCAACTACACGTGCACCCCACAAGGGTGGGCTCTGCAAGAGTTTCACTGTTTATTTTCTAAGAGGTTTATAAATTTATTTTATTTTATTTATTTTTGTTATTTTAAAAGGAAAAAATAGAAATAAAAATAAAAGACTTTCAAAACAGGCTAATAGGAGAGTTACAAGAATGAACACATTGTGTATGGTTCTCTTCATGGTAGTTACTCAGAGGACAAGATACAGGCTTGAAATATTGACCAAACAATGTTAGCACAGACTTTTCCTTTCAATACACTAAGAGAAACTAACTGTATAACTATCTTAACTGTCTTGTGGGTATCCCTTTCCCTTCCTTCCTTTCTCCTTTCCCCATCACTGTTTCTCTTTCCTCCTGAACAGTTTCTTCCCAATTCACAATATCCATTGTAAAATTTGGATCTTATTTACTCTCTCAGCTTCTCACACTGAGAGAGACAATATGATGCTTACACATGCGGGTCTGATGTATTTCACTTATGAGTACGGTCCAAAGTTGCATCTGTTTACCTATAAAAGGCTCAAGTTTATCCTTCCTTATGGGTGAGTAGTAAGACTTTAAAATAAACACTGTCCTCCTTGGCTTCTGTGCGAACTCAAGATTTTTCTGTATGGCATTACAAGGCCTACGCTGTATGGATCCAAGCTACATTAACTGCCTCTTGGGCTGTAATTCTTCCCTGGCCCTGCTGCAGAGATGTCGTCTCCCAGGCCAGGAACATGCACTCACTCTCACATGTCTACACCACGGCTTCTTCGGTCTCTGCCTGGGCCGCCCTCCCGCACCCTCCTCTCCTCCTGAAGAACAGGGCTTATCCTGGCAGGTCCCATTACTTGAAGAGGCTATTGTTAGTGTCTGTTATCTCTGATGGCGACCTCCACTCTTTTCTTTCTGGACTTCAAAAACTGTGGTAAAATACACATAACATAAAATGTATAATCTCTATCATTTTAAATGTATAGTTTAATGGCATTCAATGCACTTATATCATTCTGCAACCAGCACCATTATCCGTCTCTAGGATCCTTTTCACCTTATAAAATTAAAGCTCTGTGTCTCTACACAGGCAAGCACGTCCCCCGCCTCAGATCCCAGCAACCACCGTTCTACTTTCTGGGTTTCTGGGTGCGACTCCTCTAGGCCATTCATATGACATTTTTCTTTTGTGACTTTATTTCACTGAGATTAATATCTAAGGCTCGCCCATGTATAGCACGCGTTGGCATTTTCTTCTTTTTTATGGGGAAATAGCATTCTATTACTATTGCATTTTTTTATTTTAAAGAGAATAATAAGGAAGAGTAACAGCAAAATACCAACATAAAGAAAACAGCAAAAACAATAAAAATGATGCAGGGTTTCAGAACAAAATAATAGGCTTTAACAGTGGATGTTATAATACATATTGTTATCTTCAGTGAACTTGCTCATGTTACCAGATGTGAGAATGCGAGACGTGCTGTGTATCTGGCAACTTCTCTGCATCCATGAAGTTGCCAGGGCATATAAATGTCTTTTTGAGACTTTGTTTCCACTTCTTGTGTGACCCCAACCCCCTTTCGCCCGGTGCTGCCTGCAGTCAGTTGGGCATTTTGGATCAGAAGTCCACAGGCTTCCACCAGAACGGGCTAGGGCCATGGACAAGAGAATATTTTCCAGCACCTGGTGATGGGAACTGTGTTGGCTGGGGGACTCCAAAGACACTCAGCTCAGCAAGTTGCTCAGGAAAGCAGGGACACATGGCTAAGTCAGCTAACCGTGAGAGTGGGGAGACACTTCCTGACACCAGCAATTCCAATATGTTTGTGTGAAAATCCTTCTCAGAACATGCTTGTCTTTCGTGCTAAATTTAGTTGACATGTTTGTGCTTTACTACTTGAGGCCTTGGCATGTGTTCTGCTCATCTAAAACTGAAGGGTGTGGGTTTATTCAGTTAGGTGGCCTAACTGATCACCTAGTGTAACACAACACAGAGAAACCCAGACATCATAATGATGATTCTGGGACCAAGTGTCTCCACCTTGTGAATCTTCCTGCCTCTCCATGGCTTTTAGCCCAGATATTCTCCTGTCAGCGGGCTCTTGGTAGATGTAGACTCAAGTTACACCAAGATCAAGCACAGCTATCAGGTCCATCACAAGCTTGAGTACTGTGCCAAGAAAAGAAACAAAAATCACTCCTGAAAATAAATGACTCCAGGACAGTATCAACTCCAGCTGCACTGGTTGGTGTGGGAGCAACATCCCCTACCAAAAAAAATCTTAGCTGGGCGTGGTGGTACAGCCTATAATCCCAGCACTCAGGAGGCTGAGACAGGATGATCGTTGCAAGTTCAAGACCAGCCTGGGCTACAAAGTGAGCTCAAGATCGGCCTGAACTGCAGAGTGAGAGCCTGTCTCAAAAAGACAAAAAAAAAAAAAAGAAAATCTTGAGAAGCTGTTGCCCAAGAAAGGGACAGTGAACATTCATCACTCCCGTTGTCTTGGCCCACCTGTCTCAGGTCATTCCATAATGCTTGGTGCTTGGGAAGGAACGCTCAGGACCCCCAGGGGGAGAAGTCCAGAGAAGCATAGGTGGGTCCCCCCTCATTTATTATTCATTCTTTCAGCAAACATTTATGGACTGACTACAACTTACAAGGGATGATGAAAGTTGAATTTTTTACAGCTGCAGCAAAAGACAAATTGCTATTGATCCCCTCAAACATGCCCCTCAAGGGGTCACAGAGCTGTGGTGACCCCTGCTGCTGAATGCCGTCCAATGGAAAGGCAGCTCCTAAAAACATCACAGTGTGGCCTCTCCTGCCTTACTCACCAGCTCTGGCACCGTGTGACTCCGCTCATCCCCAAGTCAAAGTGACCACGGAAAGTAAATGTTTGGGGTTGGTGTAGGACATGGAGGCCGTCCCAACAGTGAGACGGAGCCTGCTCCAAAGAGGGCACAACACTTCATAGGGCTGAATTTCCCTCTTCCAGTTTCGCTTATCTGAGACGGGTTTTTTCTGACTAAATATGGGGCCAAGAAGGAAGCAGCACCTTCGTCCCTTAGCCCAAGTTGGTGTAAACTGGGAAAGAAGCCAGGTTTTCTAGCAAAGACCACAAAGCCATGGGATTCACACAGACTGGCTGTGCAGGGCAGTTCTCCAGATAACCTTGGGCCAATCCAGTGTCCCCCCTTTCCTCTTGTAGCTCTCAGGAGTACTGTAGTGCTCTGGGGATGCCACACCCTGAGTCCAGGGGCCTGGCCAAACAGTCCGTCTTCTCTAGAGATGGGACAGCCGTCACGCTTTAGCTTAGCCTGGCACACTGTTACCAGCCCTCAGGCTCCAGCACTCGGGCTCCTTGGCTCACCACCGACCAAACCAAAGGGGGCCATGTATTTGGGTAGAAAGAAAAAGGGATTTATTCACAGCTGGCTCCAAGATGAGGGCCACTTGCCTCAGATCTCCACCTCCCCGGGAGCAGGGGGCAAAGGTCTTTCATGGCAAGGAGCAGAGGGGAGAGGAGCGTAGGGACAATGCGGATCTCCACACCTGCTTTGCTCCTCCAGCCTCTTCCGCCCCTCCTCCTCCTCCCTGTGGAGAGGACCCAGGTTCCCAGCTCTTGGGGCTGTGTCTGCTTCTCCGGGCTGAGGAGAGGAGCGGGTGTTGGCCATGTGCTCAGCAGGAGGAAGTTTGAAGATGCTTTTCTCTAAACAAAGAAATATAACCTTGGAAGTCCCATTTGGCAATCATATGACAGGTCCCGTGGCATTAACCCCAGGGCAGGTACTTTCCACAGCCCTCAGTTCTGATGCAAGTGGGGCAGATGAGACTCCATCACCCTGGGCTGCTCCCCTAGGCCTGTGGAGATCAGCTAGCCAGGCTGCTGAGGCCCTTCCTGCCTACCTGTAAATAATGACCACAAGTTTCTGCACTCAGATGTATTGGTAACCTGCATGCAGCAAGCCTGACTTCTGGATCACACTGAGTCACACACTGAAGGTGTGATTAATCGCACAGAAAACTGAGTTTTGTTGGCTCATGCAATGCAATAAACAGCCTAGACATAGATCTGGCTTGAGGTGCAGCTGGATCCAGGCACAGAGGCAGTGTTACAAGGAATGGTGTCTCTGCTGCTCAGCTCACACTAGGTCCATAAGCTCTATCAGGTGCAGCGGGTGAAATAGCACTTCCCTCCAGGTGTCCACGTTCTAACACCCAGAATGGTAAGCATGGCTCCTTGCACAGCAACAGAGACTTCACAGAAGGATCGAGCTGAGACCTGAGATGGGCAGAGATTGTCCAGGTTACTCGGGTGGCCCTAGGGCATCCCAAGAGCCTTCCAAGGTGGGAGAAGGAGGAAGAGAAGGACAGAGAGTTGCAGCAAGACAAAGACTCAGCACTCCATGGCTGGCTCTGAACATGGAGCAGGGCGTCAGCCAAGAACACAGGTGGCTCTGGAAGCCCCGAGAGAAAAATGCGGCCCTAACTCCGAGACCCTCACCGCAGAGACCTGGGTCAGACTTCTGGTCTGCAGAAGGGTGAGAACATAAATTTGTGTTTTAAGCTATCAGTTTAGTAGTGATTTCTTATACTGGAACAGCCACAAGAAGCCAACACAGCCTCCACATAGGGCCGCCAGACAAAATATGTGACACCCAGGTAGTGCCTCAGTTTGGATGGATGGCAGCATGACGTGCACATGCACCCAAAATCAGCGTCTTGTTTATCTGAAATTAAAACACTTGCATGTCTCGTGTTTCTGTTCATTAAAGCTAGCAACACCCACAGGAAGTGTGCTGCCTCTGTGTCCATCAACGGATGAACGGATAAAGAAAACATGGTCTACAGTGAACTTTACTTACCATGGAGAAAGATAACCTTGAGTCATTTGTTAAGAAAATGATGCACCTTGAGACCAGGATGTTAAGTGAAATAAAACAGATACACAATCTGAAATATTTCACAGTTTCTTTTATATTAAAAACCCAAACTATAAATGAAGAGCAAAATAAAAGCTAGATGATTGAAAGTGGGGAGAAAGATCTTAAGTGGGATGGAAGAACAGGGAGGGTGTGGGGGATGAACAGGAAAGGAAGCCTGTTATTTACATGCACCAACTCTGCATGGGGGTGTGAACATTACACCCTGCAGGCGTGTGCAAATAATAAATACATTAGCAAACAAATAAATGAATTGTTAAGAATCGGGTGCAGGTCCTACTTCCTGGGTGGGAGCTGAGCCCAGGAAGGATACTGGGGTCCAGGCTTGTGCATGGCCTAGAGGCAAGAGCATGGCAGGAGAAGTGGGGCATTCTGGTCCCTGCAGGCCTCTGTGAAAGGGTGACCTGTGAAGGTCTGGGCCCATGGGTCAGGGGAGGTCATGGGGTACGGGGACCTGGTCTCCAAGCGCCCAAACCCCTCGCTCCTGAGGTTGTGGAAGGGTGGGCCTGGGGTCATGGGGTGAGGCATGGGACCCCCTGCTTGCCCTTAGGACTGGCTGGCGTCAGGCATACATGTGTGATGCTGGTGACTCAGAGAGGATCCAGATCCCAGTGCAGGGACTGCAAGGCCAAAGTGACCACAAGGACATGCACTGTGGCCCTGGGAATCAGCCTGAGATGCTGTGATGCACACACCAAGCTCAGCGGTGGGCAGCTCTGCAGAGAAGAGGCAGAGGCCACGTGGCCAGCAGGACAGGAAGCTGAGCACTGATGGTGACTGCCGGGACTTGGACAGCAATAGCATACAGGACAGCACTGAGCATGGGGAGGCAGCAGGGTGCAGGACAAGGACAGTGGAGACACCAGGGGGCCCTGAGAGGTCAAGGGGAGTGAGAGACACCCTGCACAAGAGGTGGCAGAACCCGGGGATCTTAGCCCAAGCCCAGCCCATCCTGCTCTGTGGGCCACACTACCAAGTCTCTGGTCTCCAGTCACTGAGCTCCCACCATGGCCCCTCAAGGCCTTCCCTCCCTCACTCCACCCTCCAGCAAGTGCCTGGGTGCATGACCCCCTTTGGAAGGCCCTGTGTGGCCTGGCTTCTCATACCCCACCCTCCCTGATCACTCACTGAGCTGTCTTGAAGGCCTTATGACTCCTGGTTCCTCCAGCTCCTCACCCCAGGCCCTCTGCACATGCCACCTCATTCCCTGAGGTGCTCCTGGTCTTACTCACATCGCTGCAAATGAGGGAGAAGGGATTTTACCCTTTGGTGGCCTCCTTTACCCCTTCTGTGAAAGGGAGATCATGGAATATCTGTGGCTCAGGACGAGTGGGAGGGAAAAGCCTTGGTGCACAGTAGGGGCCCCAAATGTTTCAGGGAGGCGCCCTCGTAGTCATCATCACCATCACCATCACCATCAAGAGGACAGCAGCACGTGGACTTGCAAATTATCACGGAGGCCTGCAGGGGGCTGTGGCTGTCCCAGCATCACCCAGTCAGAGAGCCCAGGCTGCTCTCCCCCTCACACCCGGATCCCTTCCTTCTGGAGAGAAGCCACTCACCTTGGGCTTCGTGGTCTGTCTGGCACTGAGGACAAAGCTCCAGCTCGCCACTGTCCCAGGGGCTGACTGGCATCCCCAGGCCAGAGACTCTGGTCTTTGCCTCTGGACACGGGACAGGAGACCTGGGGACTTCCTCTCAAGGAATTTTGCTCATTACCAACTCCACGCCTCATGAGAAGGGGGAGGGAAGTGAGGGCTGTGAAGCCTGCACATCCCTGGAGACTGCGGCTCTCAATAGACTCCCTCTGCAAGGATTCCCCACCCAGGTCCCCTCTGACCCAGGGCTGGGCCATATCTGCTCTGTCCCCACATGAGAAACCCAACTCCCTGCCTGGAACAGAGGTCCCTGCAATCTGCCCCTGCCCTCCTCCTCTTACCCTGTCTCACACCCACCACGGTGCCTAGTTGAGCCAGGGAAACTGAAATGGGGGCTCGGTTTGCAGCCCAAGCAGTACAGTGCACACCCCCATTTCAGCTGGTGACTCACAGAGAGCTCAGGAAGGGTGCGGGCAGGTTGCTGCCGGGCTCCCACTGGGAGGAGAGCGCAGGTGTCTCGGGGTCCTAGGGAGGTGGGGTTGTGACGGAAGCACAGCACTTAAGAGCGCAGACTGTGGAGCCAGTCTGTGTGGTTTGGGGTCCTGGGTCCCCCACTTTCCTGCTGTGGGATCCTGGTAAAATCCCATCATCCCTCTGTGCCTCCGCTTGCCCTCCTACAAAGTGGGGTGAGATAGGACAGACATCACGTAGACACTGAGAAGGCTCAGCTGGCAGCTTCTCAGAAGTGCTTAGAACCGTGTTAGCATGTGGCAGAAACACTGTTATGTTAGCTGCAGCTTATTTGAGCAAGCTGTTGAGATGCAACTCACCCAACCTGAAGTGTAAAACCCATCCTGAAATGCAAAATCCAGTGTCTTTCTAGCACATTTGCAAGGAAATGCATCTACATCAGGATCTAATTCCAGAATATTTTCATCACCCCAAAAGAGACCCTGCCGCTTCTTCTCTGTCCCCCACAACCTCAAACAACCACTCTGCCTTCTGCCTCTATGGATTTGACTATTCTGGGTAGTTTATATACATGGAATCATATATTATATGTCTTTTGGTCCCTGGCTTCTTTCCCTTAAAATAATATTTTCAACCAGACATGGCCAAGCATGCCCATACGCCAAACACTCTAGGAGGCTGAGGCAAGAGATTCTCAAGTTTGAGCCCAGACTGGGTAACTTAGCAAGACCTAGTCTCAAAATGCAAAATAAAAAATGAGCACTAATCCTAGTTTTGATCCTGGCTAATTGGAGTTCTATGTGCCTCATTAATGTATACCAAATTCTTTTTCCATACGTGGGAAATTTTTTGCCCTTACTTCTGTGAATAGTTGTTTGTGTCATTCACGCTGGCTCCTGCTCTTTCGTCAACTCCAATCGATCTTATACTATTACTAGTATTATCTTGCAGCTGTTGGATTGTTTTTTCATAGTCTCTTGTTATTTTTAAGAGATCTTTCTTTTTGTGGTCACTAGGCACAATCCTGTCTTCTATATCTGAAATTCTGTCTCCACTTTCTTCACGCAATTTTGCAAACTTTGAGTGGAATTTTTAATTTCCTGGCTATCTGTTAGAGTCTGTTCCATGGATTCCGTTTCTTTCCTATGTTGGGCATTTTTGGTTCCCATCATTTTCCTATGCTTCTCTGGTTTTAATCTATGTCTATTCTAGACTTGCTGAGTAAGTCTTTCATTATGATCATCACCTCTTTTTTTACCTGGGAGATTATTTCTGGTCTGATGTTCATGCACCTGTTTTCTAACTTCTGCTGCTATCACTTCAGAAATTTCAGCTGGAGACCTCCGTTTTCTTCCACTTTGTTGTCCCTTGGACCTGTCCTGGGTGGGTCGGAGGTCCAGGGTTGGGTTTTGCTTCTGTGTCTTGTCATGTACTGTTATTTTATTTTACTTTTTCTCTGTCAATGCCTGTATATTTCTTATAGTAGGTAGACTTATCAGTGATATTGAAAACCTCCCTAGAAGTGTCTGCTCTTCAGAGGTGCCTTCTATGTTCTGTGTCTGTCCCAAGATCCTACCTTCCCAGATTATTAAGGATGAGATGCTGCCATCTATCTGGCTCAGCCCCCAGTGCTTTGGCACTGGACTGTGGTGACAGTTACGGCCCAGACAGTCACAATATTGCTAGAGAAGGGATAACAACAAGTATGACGTGCTGGGTACAGTATTACAATTAACAATAGCAACAGCATCATGTATGGCCTAGAAACTGACAATCTGTTGTAACTCTTGATTTGGTGTCTTTAACCACAGGGACAAGATCTACAGTTACATACCAAATTCAACATAAATCAGGAACATTAATGCAATGAGTTTCCCCCTGGCAGAGTGATTTTTGCTCTGTAGTGGGGAAATTTAAAGGGTACAGGGGACAAAACAGAGAACGAGATGAAGAGAAATATAGTCAAAGTAAGGCTGGAGGACAATGGACAATCACTGAAGTTTTAGGGAGCTGGAGAAGAGGGCAGGAGAGAAAGAATGAAGGAGAAAGATTATTGAAGTGAATCAGAAAGGTTAGCAACAACACCGACTCCCATGAAGATGTGCTAAGATCAAGAGAAATAGTTGAGGGGAGAGAGAAAGATGAATAGAATAAAACAAAAATATATGTATAAAACTAAAAGGAAAAAAAACAAATAAAAATGCCCAATCAGACAATAAGAGGGAAACAATACACACAGAGAAAAAAATAAAGTCCCCTGGCGCCCACTGTTCCGTGGTCGTGTCTAAGTCGGCATCCCACCAATTCTGTGACAGCGTTAGTGCTGGATTGGGCGTGAGGCTGATCTTGGCCTCTGGATGTGGGAGCTGTGGCTGTCTCTAGCCAGCGGCTTTCTGGATGGGCCGCCCATTTCTCCTCACCCTGTCGTCTCTGTGTTGCTGTCCCGGGTGCTGTGGTGCCCTCAGAACAGCCCAAGGCAGCTCCCAGTCCCGTGTACAGTTGCCCCCTGCAGGAGCTTGAACAGCCTGCTCCATCCACACCTCCGGCTGCTCTTCCTGCCCTCTCTGACCTGCACTGGGTGTCCCAAGTCAGAGGAAAGGCTGGCTCCCTGGTCCCAGGGCGCTTGTGCCTTCACCACAGAGGACAGGAGGGCTTGTTTCCCAGTCCTTGTTCCCCGAACAGGTCAGGGGAAGTTGCCGATTTCCTGGCCCGTGGGTGTTTGTGTTGTTGGTTGCTTCCCACAGGGCAGGGAAGTGCTTGTCTCAGGTGTCATGGGATGGTCCCTGTCCCTCTCTTGTGCCAGCGGTAGGGTAGGACGAGTGGTGGTGTTTCACTAGCAATCCTCAGTGCCGTGGCTGGTCCCTAACCCTCTTGTAGCCAGAGGTTTCAGTTAGCAGTTACGGTGCTTGACCGAGAAAGAAAGAGGGAAAAGAAGAAGGAGGAGGAGGAAGAAGCAGAGGAGGAGGTAGAAGAGGAGTGCAGGGAGCAGTCACTCACCTGTTTGTGCCAGCAAAATTCACTGGCGGGCTGCAGTGTGCTGTTTGCAGGAAATCAAGAGAGGAGAGGGGCCTCATATTCCGGGTCTACCTGTGTGCCGCACCTTCGCAGTCTCTGCTTTGGGGGGATGAGGCTTCCTGGGAAAGGTGGTTCCTGCTCTAATCTCGCAGGAAAGAAACCCACAGGCAGCCTTGTGGGCTCCTTTGTCATTCCGTAAAGTCCCCTGCCCACGTTTGTGTGATCGACAAGTCTCTTGTTTCGGATTTGTTCTGGTTTCAGGATGCAAGTCCCTCTCTTTCTCCCAAGGACCTGTGCTTTCGGTTTATTTCCTCTGAGAAAGTCCAGTCTGAGTCCTCCTTTACTCTGCCTCCTGAATCTTCCCTAGGACTGTTTCTGTTGGTGAGGAAAACTACTTAAAGGGCCTCACCGTAGATATGGAAACACTGGCCAGGGAGAAGCAGGAAGGCAAGAGAGTTCTGCAGTACGATTTCCCACTGCCTGCCACAGTTCACCGTCTGTAAACTGAGCATAAAGACATTCCCTACCTCAGAGCCTTGTGTGTGTGACGATCAAAATCGATCTTGCTGACGAGTGCTGAGTGGAGGCCTGTGTCCCTCCACCCCGTCAGTGGCTGTGTCCAAGCCTCCCTCTCACCGCCTGCCCCAGTCAGAGCAGAACCCTGGCCTGCGACCCCACGTACACCTCAGCGATCAGTGTGCGTTTGCAGGACAGGGTGAGGGCGGAAACTGCTTTTGCCATTTTCTGAGCGCCTACTATACGCCAAAAGCTATTCAGAGTTTTGTCAACTGTGAGTCAGTTTACTGAGTCACAGTCAGCACCAAAATGGAACAGAGCAGGGAATACCTGTTTCCCCTGGTGCGAGGGTATTCGGCGTTTCGGGTGTGTGCTCGTGGTGACCCCTTCCCATGGGACTGCACCCTCGGCCACGCCAAAGTCAGCGTCCATGTCCCTGTTAACATTGCCGTCTGCACCTTCAGGGGTATATAGAAAGGGGGGGGGCGAGGGGAAGGAGGTATGGGAGGAAGGGGGCGGGGCTAGAGGGGAGGCGAAGGAAGGGAAAAGGCTAAATTAAAGGAGAGGAAATAGCATGGCGTTTAAGAACACACCCAAGCCCTGGAGGGCAGCTGCCTCATTGCATTTGTCACTTAGTAACCATATCTGCTATGGGGAAAACACCTGTTACAACCGTATCCGCCTCTCAAGGTTTTCTGCAGATCACCCACAGCACGTAAAGCCCTCATCAGAACGCATGGCCCAGCAAACTGCAGAGCGGTGCCAGTGACATCCAAGGGGTCTCAGAGCCACACCTCGCCCTGGCAGACGCACCTGTTTACTTCACCCTAGCAACGGTCTGCTTGGCTCAGCCTTTCCCGAGATGAGCGGCCGGCAAACCAGAGCCTGCTACCTGAAACGACTTCTTCAAGTGGTTGAAAAAAACTAAAAGCAGAATGAATTTTTGTGACACGTGACCATCACACGAAACTCCGATTCCAGTGTCCACCAGTAAAGGTGTCTCGGGGACCCAGCCGTGGGCTGTTTTCTGCCTCGTCTTCGCCCTTCACCAGCAGTGGAGGGAGCCGGGACCCGGTCAGCTTAGGGCCGGGATTCTGTCCTTCCCTGAAGGCGCCGGCTGAGCCTGACCTGGGGAAAGCAGGGGGGCCCTGGGAGCCTAGGGGTCATACGAGGAGGCAGTGGGGATTAGGGTTAAGGTAGGGTTGGGATTGGGTTGGGCTTAGGGCTGGCATTAGTTTTGCGTTAGGGTCGGATGAGGGTCAGTCCAGCGTCGTGCGCGTGCCCTGCATTCGAGCCAGGGCGAACCGGGCAGCAGCGTGGAACTCGCGGTTTCGCAGGCTGTAGATGAGCGCGTTCAGGACGGGCGTGACCACGAGGTAGAACACGGCCACCAGCTTGTGGTGCCTGGCAGGGAGGGCGCGCGAGGCGCGCGGACGCAGGTACACGGCACAAACTGTGCCATAAAAGAGCCCCACCACGGCCAGGTGCGCGCCGCAGGTGGACAGCGCCTTGCGGCGGCTCTGCGCAGACTGCAGCTTGCGCACGGCCGCCAGGATCAGCGCGTAGGAGGCAAGGATGAAGGCCAGGGGCAGCGGCAGGATGGGCACGCCCAGTGAGTACACCAGCCTTGGTTGGAGGCCGTGTCGGCGCAGGCGGCGCCCAGCACGGCGGGCAGCTCGCAGAAGAAGTGGTCCACGGCGGGCCTCGTGGTACAAAAGGGCAGCCGGAGCGCCGCCACCGCGTGCGGCACGGACAGCCCGAAGCCCAGCGCCCAGGCGGCAGCGTGGTGCTCACATAGGCCGCGTCCGGCAGCGCCAGGTGCGACAGCAGGCGGTACATGGGCCGGTGCAGCCGCCGGCCCAGCGCTATCAGCGCCACCAGCGCGCCGGTGGCCGGCAGTAGCGACGCCCAGAGCAGCGGGCGCAGGGCGGGCGGCGCCCACGGCCCCGGCAGCTCGAAGTCCGCGCTCCCCGACTGGCTGCGCGCTGTGCTCATCCTGGGGAGGAGAGAACGCGGGTCCAGGCCTTCGCCGCCCGCCCCGCCTCCCCTCCCATCTGACCCCCTTCCTGCCCCCTGCGGCCTCCCCTCGGGTGCCGAGCCCGAGCCTGCAGCTGGTGCCGCCGCGGCCCGGCCCCCCTCGTCTCGCCCCTCGGCTGGTCTCTCCCCAGCCCTGCGCCGGGAGTTCGGAGCCCGGACTCAGCGTCGTGCGCGGAGTGGACCCCAGGGCTGCGTCCCGAGGGGCCGCGCCCACCTGCTGGGAGGCTCATCACGTGCGGAGCCGCGCGCCCAGCCCGGGGCGGGGTCCCTGGCCTGGCCGCTGTCCTCTAGAGCTGCCGTCCCGCCGGCGCCCCGAGGCAGCCCGCGTCCCCTCCGCACCCCTCCGGGCCCTTTCCTCCTGGCCCGCCTGCACTGCTTGTCCCCGGCCTCCTTCTCTGCCCTGGCCCTGTACTCCTCTCCCGGGCTCTCCTGGCCCCCTCCTCCCTCCGCTCCCGCCCCGCCGCCTCCGCTCTCGGCCTCTCACCTCCCTCGCTCCGCTCGCGTGACTCTTTCTCCCCATCCGTCTACCGACCACCAGTTTCGTCCCCATCGCTCCTTCCACCCCTCTCCTCGCGAGCCCCGCCGTCCTTTCCTTCTCCTGCGCGCGTCTCTCCCCCTCAGTGCCGGCGGCAGCTGCGCTCAGTGCACTGCGGGTGACAGCTGCACTCCAGACCCGTCTCAGCTCCTAGGTCCTCGCAGTGGGTCTGGAAGGGACAGACACACCCACAGTCTGCTGGGGAGTGATTCCGCCGCTGCCCTGCGGAGGAGGCCCCTGCCCGCCTTGCAAATGCCCTTCGCCCGCTGCGTCCCAGGCTGACCTCAGGGCCTGGCCTTGAGGAGCTGCCCCAGACATTGGTCAGGAGCAGAGCCCAGCAGCTGAGCTGTCACGGGACAGGTCCAGCCCGTTGCAGAGAAATGGTCCCACCTTCTCCTCTCAGTTGCCTCCCTTGTGAGAGGAGGATGAACCCTGTCCCTAACTTGTGTGCTCATTTAAAGAACACAGGCGTTCACACTCAAGGCCCTGGAAGAAAGCCCTCCCAGGGACACTGGCCCTACCTGTAGCTCCCATCCCTGATGCCGTGGTCACTGTGACCTAGTCCACCTGTCCTGGGGCCCTGCACACCAAGCAGCAGACCCCCCCAGGCCACTCCTTCTGTGTCCCTTTATGTAGGGGCCCCCTCTTTAGAGGGAGCCAAAGGCAAAACCTGTCCCCAGGAAGTGTCCGCACATTCAATTGTTCGTACAGATTTGAGGCGGTGGGGAGTGGATCCTTGGACAGTTCTAGGATCCCCAGAGGAAAACAGAGGGTTCTGTGAGATTTTGAAGCCATAATATAGGACAAGGGCTGAAAGGACTACACACACTTACATGGGTCACAGTAATGCCCAAGGCAGACGTTTGTTAAAGCACGTGACAGGATTTATTATCAGAGAAAGGCCCTGAGTCTTCCTGAGATGGCAGGACCAGGACTCTCAGGAGCTGGGTGGATTTCGGTGAAGAGCAGCGCTGCTGAAGGCCAGCCGGGAGCCTGTGGGTCCTGTCCCCTCTCCTGGCCCCTGTGCCGCTCCTCCTGGGGCCATCACCTCTGTGGTGCTCCACTGCAGTGGCCACCTGTGTGGCCCATCTCCCACCACAACCCCAGGGCTCTCACAAGCAGCAAGCCAGCCCTCTGCTTGGGAATCCTCCAGGTCACTGAAAGGGTTGCGGGTCCAGAACCAGGTGGAAATCCCTCAACAGTCCTAGGTGTTCCCTTGGAGGGACAATCTTGCTGGCACCCTGAGCACCCTACTCACACTGCTACAGTCGTGCACTGAGCAGTCCATCATGCAGGCCTCGAAGGCAAGGGCAGTGGCTGGAGCACAAGGATGGGGGCAGGAAGGTGTGGGCCAGGCGAGGGCAAGCAAGGGCCAGGCCACGGGCCACTAGGGGGTCACAGAAAGTGACAACTGGGACTGATGTGCTGTAACCTGCAAACCTTTCAACAATCTGGGGGAAGCTGTGGGTTCTGGTCCTCAGCGTGAGTGTGGGTCCTGATTCTAGACACACGTCATCCACAGGGCTATGAGAACAAATTGTGGCATCTCATGAACCTGAAGTTAAGACTGTGTCCACAAACACACTCACTTTTTGGAAGGGAACTTAGTTTCTTTGAGTTATCCTGTCTTTCAGGACCTCATAGAGTCCACAAAATAACATCTCTCTGACAGCCGGATACCTGAGTCCACAGCTCGGAAGAGTGACTGTGGCCAGACCTGCGTGGTGAGAGGACCCAGTGCTCCCCACAGTTATGAACCTCCTGAAGCCTTGGGGGCGAGAAAGTGAGCAGGGTGGCACCTGCAGAATGCTTACTGACGAAATGAACGCAGCCCCAGAAACTGGCCCTACACACACTCAGATAACCACAGAGGGGGCCCCTGAGTCCCGGGACATCTTGCAGCCCACCGTGGGTCTTTCTGAGAATCCGGACCCCCAGGCTTCCTCTCCACACAAATGCTCACCTCCCATCCTTCACAGTGTGGCAAAATCCAGGCTTCTCCTCTCTATCACGGCAGGCAGATGGTCCCCAGGCCAAGGTGGGCAGTACGTCCAAAGGTCCCGGTGCCTGGGCTCAGGAGCGAAGGGGAGGGCAAGATGGCCCAACTGGCCTCGCCACAGCATGAGTTAAATCCTGCTGCCGGTCCCCTGGAGAGTCTGTCACAGTGGGCCTGAGAGAGCAGTTGCCAGGCTCGTGCTCTGATCACAGCCCAGACAGGGCTTGGTGCCATGTTGGCTCCCACAAGGATCCATAATTGGCCACGGCTAATGAGGCTTTGGTGGAGAGGTTGGCCCCAGAGCACAGGCTGTCATGTGCCCCTGGGCCTCCTGCCTAAGCTCGCTGGCTCTCTGGGTGTGAAAACTGAAGCCCTGCTTTCCTTCGTTCCCCTCTTCCTTCTTGGCTCTTTCTAAAGACCCTTGAGCCATTTTCTGGAGCTCTCTCCTCTGCTCCTGCCCATCTCACTTCTCTCCCGTTGAGCCTCTGCCCTTCCTGGCTACTCTCTCTGCCTCTCTGCCACCACATTCCTGTCCTGCGTCGGCGTCTCCTTCTCCGTCGCGGGGCCGCTTGGGCAACCAGCCCCTCTGTGGGCTTCCCTTAGTCCCTTCCCTGCCCCACTTTCTCTGTTTGCCCGTTTCTGCTCTGGGATCTCCTCCTGTCCGAACATGCTCTCCTCCCTCTGGTGGTCTCTCCCCACTGTCCTCTCTCCCCTCTCACACTTTCATCTTTATTTCTTCTTATTCTTCCTGCAACGGAATATGATTTCAGGCTCTCCATAAAGCCCACTACTGAGCAATCAACATGTCTTATGTGCAAACCTTGCTCAAGACCCCTGGAGAAACAAAAACACGAACCTTGCCAAACTCAGCTAAGTCCCTGAGGAAAGCACAGGGGTCTGTATTACAGCTGTTTGACTTCCTCTGTCACAATCCATGCGCAACACTCGGCTTCAGCCGAGGGATCATTGGGGCATGAAGTCAATCCTTACCAGCCTCTGTGTGGGGCCGTGTGCAGCCCAGTGGGGGCCTCTTGTTTATGCAGCGCTGCAGCTTGGCTCTGCTCTGTCCCATCAGTGTGCCTTAAGGTCACCTTGTACACAGCAGTTGCCATCACCTGCCGGTCTTACCTGTCAAGAGTCCATCAAGATCCAAAAACATCATATCACTGTGATATATGTGCACCCACATTCATAGCAGCGCAATTTGTAATAGCTAAATTGTGGAAGCAGCCTAAATGTCCATCCACAGAAGACTGGATTAAAAAACTGTTGCATTTTTATATATGGGATATTACTCAGCTATAAAGAGGGACAGATTTGGGGCTTTTGTAGGCAAATGGTCACAATTAGACACCATACTCATAAGTGAAATAAATCAGAGGTACATGTGCAAGCACTGTATTGTGTCACTGGTGTAAGAACCTGAGGGTGGGAATATAAACTAAGAGACATGAAGGAAATCTGTTCAAAAGTAAAGAACATTTGGGAACTTTGTAGGCAAGTGGACAAAACTGGAGTCCATACTCATAAGTGAAATAAATCAGCGATACATGTGTAGGCAACGTATTGTATCACTGGTGTAAGAACCCGAGGGTGGGAATATAAACTAAAAGTCATGAAGGAAATCTGTTCAAAAACAGAGAACAGATGGGACGAAGGAAAGGAGAAAAGAAAAAGACAAAAATGTATGTATGTATATAGGAATATATATGAATATACATATGTGCAGGAGGGCTAACATGGTTCTACTATTGT
>PVLD010010734.1:0-69209 GCA_004027595.1 Dinomys branickii | reverse complement strand
TATTATCCTAGATAAGCCTGGCCTAACCATATGAGTTTTGAACAATGGCCAGAATGACTGGGGTGTAGTTCAGTGGTAGAAGCCATGCTCAAGGCCCTAGATTTGATCTTCAGCCCTGCAAAAACTAGATAAATGAACAGGTATGAAACAGGTAAGATATTTTCCACTGGACATAAAACAAACAAGGTAGAGAAGGAAAACCACATGACAGGAAACAGCAAGTGGCCTCTAAGAAATGAGGTCCTGGAGCTAGGTAGGGATCTAGCTCAGTGGCATAAGCACCTGCCTGGCAAGCACAAGGTCCTGAGTTTGATCCCCAGTACCGCAAAAAAAAAAAGAACTGATCTCAGAAATGAGGTCCTAAGTCCTACAGCTATAAGGAACAAAATTCTGCCACCAAACTAGTGAACATAAACGAGAACCCTACACCTCAGATGAGTCTGCAGCTCCAACAGACACCCTGACTTCAGCCTGGTGGGAAACTGAGCAGAGAAGCCAGCTAACCAATGCCCACACTACTTACCACAGAAACTGAGATAACTTTGCATAATCCATTACGTTTGTGATAGTCTGTTACTGATCATAGAAAATAAATACAGATATATTATGGATCTTTAGTTCAAACTTCTGCCCTAAGATTCAGATGTTACTCAAGTGTCTACTTTATTTCTTCACTTGAGTACCTTGTAGGCACAATCTTCCCTCCCATGTTTCCCATCTTAGTAAAGAGCACCACAATCCACCCTGCTTCCTATGTCTGTGGTCTGGGCGTTCTCCTCAATACTTCTTCATTCCCTTTCCTTCACTCCCATTTAGTCAGAGTGAGAGGCAAACAGAGAGAATGAGAGAAACTAACAGAGAGACAGAGAGAGGAATAACTGGGTACACACACCTCAGCTCCACCTTGCTTTGCCTGGGGACATGCTTGCTACTGAAGGCAAGCGGTTTCCTCTACCTCAACATGCCCAGAGTTGATTAGGGTCACAGCCTTACAATGGAGACTGGCCAACACTGCCTAGACAGACTGGCTAAGTCTGCCTAATTCTTAGTTAGTTGGCCCATTGGGGTCCCCAATTTAACAATGGTCAGATATGTATGTAATTTCTAAATACATATTTTTTATCTCCATTTTACTTTTCAACCTGCTCAGAAGCCCTACAGAGTAGAATACAGGAAGAAGAGTGGTATTCAGGCCCACTAACCCGCTATAGATGGGACCAAAATCTATTAAGAAGAAAAAGCAAGATTAAGGAGTTCTAATTAACCAAGAATTTATCAGATAAGGTGCTCTGGAAAAACTCTCTGGAAATGTAACACCTGAATAGAAAACTTAATGAAGTACCCGGCCAAGGTGGTTCACACCTGTAATCCCAGCACTTGGGAGGCTGAGGAAAGGTCGCTGAGAGTTTGAGGCCAAGGCCAGCCTGAACTGCATAGTGAGGCCCTGCCTCAAAGAGGCAAAAAAAAAAAAAAAAAAAAAAAAAACCCCCAAAAAAAAAAAAAAAAAAAAAAAAAAAAAAAAAAAAAAAAAAAAAAAAAAAAAAAAAAAAAAAAAAAAAAAAAAAACCACCCCCCAAAAACAAAACAAAAAACACCTAAATGAAGTAAGAGAATGGGAAGACTCATGTAAAAATATGGAAAGTATTCAAAGCAATAGTCACAAGCACAACGGATCTGATATTGGAATGGGCACTGCATGTTAAGAGCCTAGCAAGGAGGTCAATTTGGCTAAACTACAAAAAACAAAAAAGGAAAATGAGAGTAAAAGAGTCAAGAGAGACACGCAGGAGTCAGACCATGAAAAATCTTACAGGCCATTTTAAGAGCTTTGAAGGAGTTTGATGATACAGCATATGCTATTTTCCAAGTATGGTTCCAGTATCTCTCATCCCACATGTTCTCTTGTCATCCCAGAATTATTCTGACCAACATATATATTGCAGAAAACACAGAGCCAGTTCAGTTCCAAGCACAGCTCTTAATTTGTCTAACACTTTTTATTTCCCATCACCTGGAAGCCAGCTGCCATTTCTAAAATGTGTTTTACTCTGAGACCACCATTCTGTGAGACACCAAGGTCACATGCAGAGATGCTGCAGAGTAAGATGCTATTGTGAAGAGACATGCCAAGAAGCACGGATGTGCCAGACCTATGAACCTATGACTAAAGAAGCCATATTAAAAGGAAACCATATGATAAGGGAATCTCCAGCTTCAGCCAAAACTATATAGAACTTGCCATGAATTCATGATCCACAAAAATTACAACAAAGTAAAATGGTGTTTTAGGCTATAAAACTGTGAAGTACCTTTTTATAAAATAATAGGTAACCAAAAAAAGAAAGAAATTAAAGGAAATAAAGCAAGAAAGTGATATGATTTATGTTTTAAGAAGAAATCTTCCTTCTTGCTGCTATAGTTAGGAAACAGTGTATACAACAGAGAGGGTAGCCTAAAGTAAGCTATTAAGAACAGCACAGATGGGGCAAGGTACGTAGCTCAGCAGGCCTGGCTAAGTGCAAGACCCTGAGTTCAATTCCCAGCAGCACATGACCCCCCAAAAAGAATAGCAGGGTTTACTTCCTTTTTTGGTGTTACTGGGGGATCAGAACCCAGAGCTTCACACATAATGGGAAAGCGCTCTATCACTAAGCTACATCCGCAGTCCCCAGTTAAGAATAGACATGTAATGAGAATGAAGTTCATCTGGCAAAATTAATTTGTGAGAACACCAAAGAGACACTTGAAAAACAAGAACAAAAGATGATGTGCAGCCAGGCATGGTGGTGCACGCCTGTAATCCCAGCACTTGGGAGGCTGAGGCAGGAGGGTCATCAGGAGTTCAAGGCCAGCCTATACTACAAAGTGAGCTCAAGGCCGGCCTAAACTGCATAGTGAGACCCTGTCTCCAAAACACAAGAAAAACAAAAACAATGATGTGCATTAACAAATACTTAAGACAATATTAAGCTCTTAAAACAAAACCTGTATAGTTTAAACCAATTACAGTCACAAGCCACAGAACAGATAAATTTATTTTCTACTGCTATATCAAACTATCTGAGGCTAGGTAATACATAAAGAAAAAAGCTTTATTTAGCTCATCGTTTTGGAGGCTGAAAACCCAGGATGAGTGGCCCATTTGTTCTGACGCTGGTTGGGACACCCCCTCAACCTTGGCAGACGTCACCCAGTGGAAGTACACACAAGAGGACAAGATACATGGCAAGACAAAGCCAGAGAGCAAGATGCCCATCTTGCTTCCCTATAACAAGTCTGTCTCAGGAACTGAAGCTCCACCGGAACCGTGCTCATCCTTTCTAAGCAGAGCACCCCAAATGACCCTATCACCTTCCACTAGGCTTTACTTTTTTGCCTCAGCCTTTCAGAATGCTGGGATTACGGGCATTTACCACCACACTAAGTTTGGGTGTCATTTCTTAAAAATTCTACCACCTCTCAACACTGCCGCACTATCACCCAACATTCCAACACATGATCCTTTGGAAACATTTAAAACATATTAATATGCACACAGATTGTTTAATATGATAAAGGTACTATTTGAAATCACTGGTAAAAGAATGTTACTCTGTAAAAGAATGCCAGATCAACTGGCTGTCCACCTTAAGAGAAAAACTCATATCACATTTTAAAATGAGTGCATGTATATAGTATCACACAGAGCCTACAACTTTTAAAATGCCATAAAATAATTACAGCAAATACTAAATAATAATTTCACAACACTGGAGTAGGGCAGATCCTTCTAAGCAAGATAAAGCCACACCTGCTATAAAAATATTGATATAGTTCCAAAAAAAAACAAAACAAACACACAAACAAAAAAAAACACAAAGCCTGGCATTCTGGGACATGCCTGTAATCCCAGCACTTGGCAGGCTGAGGCAGGAGGATCATCATGAGTTCAAGGCCAGCCTGAACTACATAATAAGACCCTGTCTCAAAACAAACAAAAAGTAAACAACAAAAACAAATTTTTAAAAAACCCTATAAATTCTATAAATAAAAGACACTGCTCACCAAGAAACAAACAAGAAGAGTAAGAGTATATACAACAACTAGCTACCAAAAGGTTTATGCAACTAGTAAGTAAGGTTGTTTCATCTATTAAGAAGACTAATAATGGAAAAACTGTTGAAGATATAAGAAGCAATTCAAAGATGAACAGTCAGTAAATACACAAAACACTAACATTACTAATAATTTTTTTTGGTATTGGGAATTGAACTCAGGACCCTGTGCTTGTCTGTGGGTCTGGGAGTTCTCCTCGATACTTTTTTATTCCCTTTCCTTCACTCAGACAGGTACTTGTGCCTCTGAGCTCTATCCCTGGCCCTACTAATAATTTTAAAAGTGCAAAGGAAGGTTGGGGATATCGTTCAGTGGTAGAACGTGTGCCTGTGAGGCCTTGCTGATCTCCAGCACCACACCAAAAAAGTACAACATAAAATTACACCATTTTTTGGTGACTATATTTCCACCAAAAGAAGTACTACTGGAACACATATAAAAAAATAATTATGCCTGAGTGGGACGAAGGGGAGGCTTAAAAAATTTAAAAAGATAAGCTCATAGTATTTTAAAGCATTTTTCTTTCATGGGTTTCAATTGGCATGTGTTACTTTTACAAATGGGGGAAAAAGTACAATTTGTTTTAAACATTTCATGCTATATAACAGAAATCTTTGGGTATAACAGAAATGTAGAGAGTCTAATAAAAAATATCACCTTTAGGAATAATCACTATCAACAAACTATGAGCCACTTCACTTATGCTTCAACAAAAAAGGGAGTTAGTAAAAGAAGGCAAATCACTAAGCAAAGTATTGTGGGAACAATGGATCATTTGTTTCTCCTTTCACTCAGAAAATTCTTTAAAAGGTCACAGGCTAACAGTTTTGGCTGTGTACATTCTAACCAGTTCCTAAAAGGTCCTCAGACTGTGGTAGACATGCCCATGTTAAAAATCACTTAATATAATTTTTCATCTGTATGAGAGAAAAAAAACAAAGAAAAAAATACTGAGGGAAAAGGGACCCAATATATCAGTTGTAAATAAATCAAGAAAATATATAAAATACTGGTGCAACACAGTGGCACACACCTGTAATCCCATCCCTGTGTCAGGAGGCCAACACGGGAAGAGTGGAAAGTTCCAGGCCAGCCTGGACTACATACAGAGATCATCTCAAAACACAAAACAAAACAAACACACACACACTCACAAAATTATACACACACACACACACACACACACATACATATAGTATTAATACTGCCTTATTAATAGCCACTTCCCCAAAGTGCATTCCATACCATTGGTATGTAATAGTTCTTGATATAGCACCCAACGAACTTCAAAAAACTTTTTTTTTTAATTTTTGACATCCCTCCTAAAATCATGCTAGAACTTTGTTTTCCAGGTCCGTCTTATTTTTAGAGAAACATGATATGCAACCTAAACTGGTCTTAAATTCATGATCCTGCCTCCACTTTCTGAGTGCTGGGAGTACAGATATGGAACACCATTCCCTATACGAACTTCAAAAATGTTTATTTTTATTTTCCTTTTAATATTCCATTTCAAATATATAATTGAACCTATGATTACAAAGATGTTATTCCTTTGACAAGGCTAATGCAAAAGATAAGCCAACTTAAAAGTTGCTAACCAAGCAGTAAATTAATATTGCTAAGTTGATAGTACATGAAGGATTAGTTAGGCAGTGTGATAACATTCTGAAATTTAATACTGAGCACATATGACAGATATTAAATAATTAACTTAAAAATATGGATACTATAAAAACATTCGTAGTAAAAGACATTAGCATGCAGCCAAAAGGCAAAGAGATTAACATGAAGCCAAACCAATTTTGCCAACAGGTGAATTCCAATATTACCCTAAATATATCCTGCTTTTTAGTTTCTTCTCTTCGCACTCCTCTAAACTTACAGACTACCCCATTCTTTATTCACAAAGATCCTACTTACACCTAATTCATAAATAAACAATGTATTTATACCAGTTACCCCAACCACTACTAAAGCTCTGAAAGCCAATTCCTAAATGTCCTTTTTAAGGTGTCTAGATACCTAATTACCCAGGCAGGGTAAGATTTTTTTCTGTCAAATATAAATTTGGAACACACTGTTCCCACAAAAAAGTGCTTCCTCTTCTTTTTCCCTTCCTCTCCCTTCTGTACAATCATTCAGTACAAAAGCCATTCGATAGAGCTTAGCAAGTAGGCATCTGTGCATGTGTTTGGGAGGGTGAGATGCAGGAGTCTGAACATGAGCAAAGTATTCCTACACAAGAAACAGAGCCCCAGGCAGATGCAGTGTCCACACGACAGGCAGCCCAGCAGAGGGTGACACAGGGACAAGGACGACTCTCCTGCAGACGTCAGCCACGCACAGAATACTAAGAGACCAAGCAAGGTGAAAATGGTAACTACCTAGGAAAGCAAGCCACATATACTGATGGAGCCCAGATGTGGTATGGACAAAGTTCATGAAAAAGATAGCCCCAGATGGATGTCAAGCCTGAGTGTGATAGAGAGGAAAGAGACACGCCCGGCAAGGGGTGGCAGACCGTACTGGTCTCCTGCACAGGAGAAGAGGGGTCCCAGGACAGTCTGAACAAGGCAGGGATGAGGGCCCTGGAACGCAGCACAGGGTACAGGGTCTGAGCCCGGGCACAGTAAAACAGATGGCCACAGTGGGTGGGGTGGGGGTGGGGGTGGGGGTGGGGGCAGGAAGGCACCCAGGGAAGCTGGAGCCCAAGCAGAGCGAAGAAGGCGCCTGTGCTACACACAGCTTTCTGTGGTACTCCATCTTTAAACCGAAAGTACTAAGTACATCTCATGAAAACACTGACTATTATTTTCTGGATAAATCTAAAAAACATAAAAAGGTCAAAAGGAAAGCAAAGGAAAATACACCAGAGTAATAAAATTGTCTAGCAAATAAGTTCAGAAACAGAAGAAATCTCAATTTGCAACAAACAAGAAACAATTAATCAAACAGTAATTTAATTAATATGTACTTCTAAATGTAATTGACATATTATATTTAGAAATATAATATTCTAAGAAAAGAAGTTGGTCCCACTAATGAAGTGTGAGGCAGCCAGAACGCAAAATGACTCCCAAAGAGTCACCGAAGTAGTCAAAGCTCCTCCAATGAACCGTGGTTATCCCTGTACTTAACAGACTGTCATTTCAGAGATTAGCCTACAAAGGATTTACTTTTCTCTTTAAAAAGAGAAAGGATGGAGGTTTTGATCTTAAACTGGCTTGTTCTTTCACGGCACCTGCTCTAGAGGAAACCAACAGCTACGTCATGAGAACACTCATGCAGCTTATGCAGAGGTCCACAGGCAAGGAATCAAATCTTCTGATAGCATTCAGGTTAAGGAACTGCGAAATACATCCTCCCCAGGCAAGCTTTTAGGCAGCCCCAGCCAACCGCCTGCCACAGCCTCCTGAGGACCTGCACCAGAGGCACCCAGCTAAGCCTTCCCCTTACTCCGGATCGTCCAAAAGTATAAGACAATAAATGCTGGTGGTTTTAAGCTGCTAAACTCTAGGTAATTTATTGTGCAGAATACATAGAGTATAAGTGGTAGAAGTCTAAAGAACACCAATTACAGACCCTCAAGAAAAGTCCCAGAAGATCCTTGCTGACTACAGAAAAATATTAAAAAGGATACTACTTAAATTCTAATCAAAATGCCATTTACAATTCTTTTTACAAATGACAGAGACCGTAATAAGGGAGTAAAACATCATTTCTTACATCTAAAATTATATATTCTTCCTAGATGCCTGAAAGTTATCAGGAATTTCTACATAGTAAACATTTTACATACAAAAAGAAAAAGACTGAGCACCTTCTACATGTCAGGCACTATGGTGAGCAGTGGAGATAAAATTGTAAAGTCAAGCATGATTTTTGACCTAACAATCTCTCTTTTAAAATTGAAATTGACTTTTTTTTTTTTAGACTCCACATATAATGAGATGATACAGTATTTTTCTGTCTGGCTTATTTACCTTGGCATAATGTCCCCCAGGTCCATCCAAGCTGTAGCAAATGAAGTAACTTCCTTTTCATTTTTTAAATCTTTTTTTCCCTTTGTATAAGCAATCGCTTTACATTTTTTCCCTAGAAGACAAGATCTTGCTATGCATCCCCAGAAGAGGGACTGCCATAACCACAGTTCTGAAATATCTACACCCTACACATAAAGAAATTTTTACTGATGAGTCTATGGATATACTGTTTAATTGTACAGTTAACACAAAACTTTTATCTTCATAAAATATTAGGGGCCTTATATTTATTCAATCATCCAATACAGTATTGTTTCTACAAATAACACACTACACACATCCTTTAATCACACCGGTGCCGTGATCTTGATTATCCTCTCAGTTGCGCTTGCCACTCTCATCTCACTCTCCCACCACTCTCCTTACTCACTCACCCCTCAGAGGGACTGCTGTGAGCCCACAGGTCTCTCCTACACGCCGTCTGGGCTTGCTGAACCTCTCCTGTACGGTTCTTACAGTAACTGTAACTACAGCCAGATGGCATCCTGTTTCCTGCCCATCATTCAGGCTAGAATGTAAGTTCCATGGGAGCAAGGAAGATTATTTTATTATCTGCTTAATACTATAGTTAGGCATTTTAGAACACAATAAATGCTTGCTCGGGCTGGAGGTACAGCTCAGTGGGCTAAGTGCTTGCCGCTAAGCACTAAGGCCCTGAGTTCGATCCCCGGTCCCGGAAAAAAAAAAAAACAATAAATGCTTGCTAAGTAAAAGAATGAAAGAGTTTTGGAATGTCTCTTCTCTCTCCCTTAACAAGTACTGTTATTGGGCTGGGGATATAGCTCAATGGCATAAGCATAAAGTCCTGAATTCGATTCCCAGTACCAAAAAAACTATCATTATATTACCAAGAACAGTGTATCTCAAACTGTGGCTCAACAGGAAGAGGTGATCCCTGCTATCTAGACTGATCAGCCATGTCCTTCACCTATTATTTTACACCTTAAACTATAAAATAAAATTTCTACAATAATCCTATAGCATAAACCGCCATTAATTTGTTCTTGTAATCCTCAAAACAAATGTATCTTCCCAGGCCAGTGATGACAAACCTCACAGAGCATTCAATGATATAAACTGCACTCTGCAGAACGTGTGCTGGAGGTTCACTATCCTAGACCATCAACTGGGCTGTACTGTTACTTTCCTGGAGCATCTGGATGCTTAAAAACAGACCTACTGGCCAGGTGTAATGGCTGAGGTAGGAGGATCACTGTGAGTTCAAGCCCAGCCTGAAGTACACAGTGAGACCTTGTCTCAAGAAAGAAAAACAGCCGGGCATGATGGCACACACCTGTAATCCCAGCACTCGGGAGGCTGAGGCAGGAGGACTGTTGCTAGTTCAAGAACAGCCTAGGCTACAAAGTGAGCTCAAGGTCAGCCTAAACTGCATAGCATGACCCTCTCTCAAAAAGACAAAACAAGAACAAAAACCAGACCTACATTTGGAAGACCTCCAGCAACAAAGTTAGCTCTCTACTGACTTATCCTACAGTAAAGTTATGTACAGGAGCGTCTATGTACTCTACATTTCAAAGTAGATGCTTTTAAACTTGTTTTTTCCAGCCTTACTGAAGTATTATTGACAAAAACTGTATGTATTAAAACTGTGCAACTTTTTGTTTGTTTTGGAGACAGAGTTGTTAAGTTGCTAAATTGCCTACGCTGGGCTCAATCTTAGATCATCTTGCCTCAGCCTCCCAAGTACTGGGATTACAAGCATGCAGCATCATGCCCATATATACAACATGATTTAAGTATATACCATGCAATGATTACTATGACCAATGTAACATACCCACAACCACCATCCTACATCACTACCTTTCTTGAGGAGAAGAGGGAATAGTTGAGATGTAAGAGTAGAATACTGTAGATGTTTAGATGTTTAAAGTAAAGCCAGGTGTGGTCATGTGCACCTGTAATCACAGCACCTGGGAGGCTGAGGCAGGTGGATCACTCCAAGTTCAAGGACAGCGTGGGCTACAAGTGAGTTTAAGAACAGGCTGAACTGTACAGTGAAACAGTCTCAAGAGACAAAAAAAAAAAAAAAAAAGATAAAGTGAAAACAATGTAGAATCAGCAGACATAAGAAATACCTGGGAGGAGGGGAAGAGGGTTGGCCTTTTTTGAGACAGCGTCTCACTATGTAATTTAGGCTGGCCTTGAGCTCACTTTGTAGCCCAGGCTGGTCTCAAACTCCAACGATCCTCCTGCTAGGATTACAAGTGTGCGCCACCATGCCTGGCAAGAAATGCCTGTTTAACATGAAAAAATGGGAACCATGTAAACACTAATTTTTAGGAGAACAATGAAGGAATAAAAATATAAACACGGTGACACATGCCCGTAACCACAGCACTTTGGGAGGCTCAGGTACAAGGATTACAAATTCAAGTCCTGCCTGGGCAACTCGGCAAGATCTTGTCTCAAAATAAAAAATAAGATGGGCTGAGGATGTAGCTCAGTAATATAATACCTCTGGGGTAGATCCCTAGCATTATCAAAAAGAAAAGTTAATTGTTAACATTTAAAAGACAGGAGAAAAAAAATGTAAAGGAAGCTGGTTTAAAAAGAGCAAAAAAGTAAAAAATAAAAAAGAGCAAGTGAGAATACAGCGCAAAAAAGAATATTTAAACATTCAGTATGTTAAACATGAGTGCATCAGAGTCCCCAAGACAACCTACAGGCGTACTGGTTCACTAGAATGATTCACAAGCCTCAGCATATAGTCACATTCAAAGCTATCATTTATTATAGTAAATGGATAAAAAGCAAAACCAGCAAAAAGAAAAGCTGAATATGGGGCAAGGTCCAGAAGAAACTGGGCAGAAGCTTCCAAGAGTCCTTTCCCAGCTGAGTAACACAGGACATGATAAATTCCTCTAGCAATAAGTTGCAATAGCACACATGAAACACTTCTACCAGGTAAACTAATTGGATGCTTTATGATAAGGGATTTAATTAGAGGCATCCTCTGCCTAGAACATACAAATATTTGAACACCAGGTGGAAGCAGGTGTTCAGCATAAATCACAAGGTATGCAGTTTTGTGCACCACATGGCATTCTCATTGGGGAATGGTAGGAATCCTTCCAGAAGTCCAAGTTCCCAGACACCAACCAAGGGCAAGCCTTGCAAGCACACCTTTCAAAAGATCATCATCCCAGGCTTGCTATATTAACTCTACACAGATTAAAAAAAAAACAAGAATTAGACTAATTCAAGACTTTGCAAGCAAAAAAGCTACATCAACAAAGCATTAAAAATTATATGATTAATCAATTCTAACATGTGGAGGAGAGAAGAAAGAAATACCCATGTAAGGAAAATGTTACCAAAGAAATAGTACAAGAACTCCCAGTCATGATGAGCACGACTCTCCAAAATGAAAAAGACCCATTCAGTATTTAAATATGTTATCACTAGACTGCAGAATAATACAAAGGAAAAAAATTCTAACAACTTATAGAAATAAAGAAGTAAGTTGCTGACAAAGTTAAAGGAATCAGAATTGTACTGTTACCCATAATCTCAGTGACAAACTAAAAGGCAATGAAGACCTGCTTTCAAAATTCTGGAAAAAAAAGTATTTTCATACTAGAATTTAATACCTACCCAAACAATCAAACAAAAAAGAGGGCTGCAGATGTGGCTCATCGATAGAGCTCTTGCCTTGCAAGTACAAGGCCGTGGGTTCAATCCCCAGCACCACAAAACAAAACATCCTTTCCTAAATAACAAAAAGACAAAGATAACCTCAAACATGCAAGGCCTCAAGAGTCATCGCCTCTGCATCTTTTTTTTTTAGCAAACCAGTATAGAATAGCCTCAAATTAATGGAATCCACAGAAACAAGGAAATCAGCACAGGGCAGAAGAACTTACAAAATAAGAATTTACCAAACAATGCTGAAGAGAGAACCCAGAATGACAGGGGCACACCTAACTGAGCAAGCAGTGACCCTCAACAGGAAAATGGGAGGAAGTCCTTAAGAATAACAACTGCAATGGATAAATAGATTTGATCTGTGAGTAAAACAGTACTGAGGGCATATTACTATGTAAAGAATTAACAACAGTATATTAAAATAAAAATAAATGGGAAAAAAATCAAGCTTTTCTTAACTTCAGGATACATAAAAAGTTGTACAAGAACTTCATCACACTACTTGGCTCAGCCTCCAACAGTATTACATACAACTACAGTCCCAGAAGGTAATTAATAGAAGAAAGGAAAAGAACAGTATTTTAAAAGATAGGTGCAGATATTTTTAAGAACTGTTTGTTAGACTACAATCCTCAGTTCCAAGAAGTCTAAAAACCTCAAGTGGGATTAAAGATGAGAACTAGAGATAGAGATAGAGAGATAAGAGATAATCTGAGTGTTGGGGCACATACCTACCATCCTTGCTACTTGGGAGGCTGAGGCAGGAGGATTATAAACTGGAAACCAGCCAGGACAACCTAGTGAGACCCTGTCTCAAAATAAAAAACAGCTGGAGATGTAGCTCAGCATACGACCCTGGATTCAGTCCCTAATATTACCTACACACACATATACACGCACATGTGCACACCCTTACAGACATTTTGGTGAAACTACAGAGCAACAAAGAACAAAGAGAAGATCTAAAATACAGCCAGAAAGAATACATCACCTATAAAGTAAATGGCAGTTACAATGACAACTGGATTCTCAACAGCAATGATAACAGAAAGAGAAATATCTTTAACATATTGAGAGAACACTCTCCATAATCTTATTTATTTATATCTATCTCAAAACTATCATTCAAGAATAAGAGAGAAATAAATGTATATTTTCAAAGAAAGGAAAATAAGAGCAATTACTACAACAGACACTTATTAAAATAAATTCTAAAGAATGTACTTGAAGCAGAAAAAAGCCCTGGAGGGAAGTTTGAGACTTAAGGAAAAAAAAAACAAAAAAAACCCCACAAAGTTGGACAAATAAAAGGTTCAATATAAAACAGAAATGAACCCAAATATATCTCTGCTCACAATGAATGTAAATGGACTAAACTCTCCAGTTGGAAGGAAAAAGAAAAAATCAAAGTGGTTTCATATGCATTATTTATAAGAGAAAGTCAAAACCTAAGGATACAGAAAGACTGATAAAAACCAATGAATGCAAAAAGACCTAACAGGAAAATACTAAACAAAACTGGAGAAGGGCAGGGAATATAGCTCATTGGTAAAGTGCTTGCCTAACATGCACAGAGGGGTTGTCCCCTTTGCACACAAAACAAAGAAAACTGAAGCAAACTAAGGCACAAAGCACTAGAGGCAGAGGACTGCATCACAAGATTCAAATCAACTGAAAGATAGGTTTCTAAACATCAATGTACCCAATGAGACACACAACAAAACTGACGCAATGAAAAAAATTTTTAAATCTATTAATACAATGAAAGATTTTCTAACATACTTCTCTTAGTAATCAGACCTAGCACAAGGAGAAAAACAAAAATTAGTCAGGTTGGGCACTGTAACAACACCTGTAATCTCAGCTACTTGGGAAGCTGGAGGAGGAGGATTGCAAATTCAAGGCCAGTCCGGGCAACGTGGCGAAGAGTCTGTCTCAAAATAAAAACATAAGAAAAGCTAGGGGTGTAGTTCAGTGGTAAACCACCCCTGGGTTTCATCCCCAGTACTAGAGCGGAAAAACCAGTCAATTTAGAAGGACTAAACTGCTTAATTAATAAGTGTGATCAAACTGACACATGCAGAAATTATATCTAAGAACTAGGAACTACACATTATTTTCAAGAACATATGGAACCTTACTTAAAATGGACTGGGTATTTGTGGTAGCCAGGGATTTTAAAAAGTAACAAATCACCATTAAGAGTCAGGAAGTTGGTTAAAAAAAAAAATTGAAAAAATATGTAAATTTGGGCAATTGCCACTGACAAATTTATATAGACCACGGATTAAAGATGAATATACTTACAATTTCTGGAAAAGTCTACTATAATTATGAGATGTTATTCCTTGTTCTGAAGGCACACATAAGTATGTAAAAGGGAATGGGGCATAATGCATACAACTCAACTGTCCATTGTCTCCCCTCCCCCCCCAAAGAAATATGTGCATGTGTGGACACACAAAAAATAATAAAACACAAAAAGCCGAATGTAAACAGTAAACAGGGTAAAGGTATAAGCTTGTACTAGCAGGTAAGACAAAGACACAGGTGAAAGCCAGTATTCATGGGGAAGGGGCCTCATACACACTCCTTGAACTTTCCCGATTTCAGAATCTATATGGTACATATAGCATACATGTTACATATATATTATATATGCATGTATATAATTTTTATAGCAAACCAAACAAACCAAGAAATTGGTATCTAGAAGTGCGGGGAGGGGTTGTTATACCAAAGACCTAAATCTGCAGAAACAGCTTTGGAACTGGGTAATAGGTGGAGGCTGGAAGAGTTTCGAAGCACCTGGCAGAATAAGCCTCATTAATATGAGCAGAGTTAAGGATGGTTCTGGGAAGGGCTCAGTCTGTACAACTGGCCAGACTGAAAGCCTCAGTCTTCTTAGGATTACCTAAGTACCAGTAAAGGTCATTCTGATGAAGTCTCAGATAGAAGTGAGGGATGTTACTGGAAACTGGAAGAAAAGTGGTCTTTGTTATAAAAAGGTAAAGAACTTGTCTGAATGTGTGTCCTAGTGTTTCCTAGGAAACTAGAACACTAGGAAATTCTACTAGGAAGGTAGAATTTGTCAGTGATGGAATGAGATATTTGTAGGAGTAGTAAAATGGCTTCTCTTGACTGCTTATAGTAAAATGCAAGAGGAGAAAAGTGACTTTAAGATTAAAATTTATTATCAAAATGGAAGCAGAACTTACAGATTTAGAAAATTTTCAGTCTAGCCAGTTGCAAAGAATGAGTGTTTGGGAGTGAACCCCAAAAAGGTGTTCATTTGATTAAAAGACTTAGTATAGGTCAGTGGAAGCCAAATCCAAAGCATCAAGATAATCGACTACAAAGACATTTCAGGAGATTTTGAGTGCTGGCCTCCTATCACAGGCTCAAAGTGCCAAGGCCAGGGGGATAGGATCACATCAAAAGAAAGCCCTGGTTAGCCAACGGATCTCTGTGCTCACTGCCAAGATCACCTAGAATCTCTGTTCTTCTCCTGTATGTCACTTCCCAGCTGGCCCAGGTGTGAGCTGCAGGGCACAGCACATCCTTCTGGAGCACAATCAGAGGGAATTTGGACAGCAACTGAGTGGTGCCATCTCCACCAGTACACAGAACACAACAAGCTGTGGGTGTGGCTGCTTCCACTTACATTTCCAAAGAATGCCCCCTGAGAAGCACCGGGCCCTGAAAAAATTTACTCAGATAAAACCATAGTCCCCATTAGGGCAATGTTCAGGAGAGCCACGAGAGAAGGGCCACAACAAAGCAATCTCACTAGGGCACTTTGTGGATCTGTGGGGACAGGGCTGCTGCAGCAACCTGAGCCTGAAAGAACTATGGTTTATGACTCCAGCATGGAAGAGCCAGAGAGGGACTCCAACACAGGCCACTCGACTGAGCCCAGCAAGTCCATGGGGCAGAGCTAGCAAAAGCCTTAGAGGTCTAATCTTCATTCCAGTGTATCTGAAGGTAGGACATAGAGTCAAAAGAGAATGTTCTTGAGCCTGAAATTTATTATTTAGCCAAGTGTGATGGCTCACAGCTACAATCCCAGGACCTGGGAGGCTGAGGCAGGAGGACTGCCCAGAATTTTAGGCCTGCTTGAGCTAAGTAGTGAGTTCAAGGCCAGCCTGCACCACAAAGCAAGACCCTGTCTGGAAAAAAAAAAAAAAGTTATTCAGAGCCTAGCATGTGCCTGTAATCCCAGTTACTCAAGAGGTGGAAGTGGGAAGATTGAGAGTTAGAAGCCAGACTGGGGAATTCAGCAAGAACCACCAAAAAGAAAAAATATGTTGTTGGGTTTTGAACTTACTTGGTACTCAAGACCTCCTTCTCCTTTGCTACTTCTCTGTTTTAGAAGGGGGTATGTTTACCCTGTCCCTGTCTCCTTACTGCATTGTAGAAGCATGGAACCTAATTTCACAAACTCAGCTCGACAGCAGTCTTTGTCTCTGGATGAGCAGTACCTGAGATGGACTCTAGACCACTGATGCTGGACCTTCTGGAGCTTCCAGTGACAGCAGACAGCCTGTTGCAGCACACATCCCACAGGCTCTCCACCACTGCTTGTGACTTGAGCGTTGATGCGAGAACGAGTTAAGACTTTGGGGGCCACTGGGATGGAATGGATGTATTTTCCATGTGAGAATAACATGGATTTTAGAGCATCATGGGCAGAACACTGCAGTCTGAGTTTTTGTCCCACCCCTTACAAAACTCCAGTGTTGAAACCAAGTCCCCAATGCAGTAGTATCAAGACATGAGGTCTTCAAGGTTGCAACTACATCATAATGGTGGAGCCCTCATGATGTGGTTGGTGCCTTTGCAAGAGATCCAGGGGAACATGTTTGCCCCTTTCTCCGCGTGAACACAGAACTAGAAGGCACCATTTATGAGGAATAAGCTCTTGTAGGGTATCAAATCTGCTGTCATTTTTATTCTTGGGATGTCCCAGCCTCAAGCACTATTCGAAAGTAAAATTCTTTTGTTTATACATTTCCTGTCTATTATTTTGTTACAGCAGCCAAACCAAAACAAAGTGCCTCTAGTCATCATTTTAGCTAACATCTCAATTATCTTCATTCATGAAAAGTTTTTTCTAACAAAATTCTTTTAAAAAGCCATCAACCAAATGTCCAAATCACCCCCTTTTTTAGTTATGTCGAGAAACAGGAAGGTGCTTGTGCCACTGAGCTATATCCCTGGCCCATATGTGGAGAGACAATGTCACTGATGTCAAAAATTAAAATGGGAGCCAGGTGTGGTGGAGCAGACCTGTAATCCCAGCACTAGGAGGCTGAGGCAGGAGGACTGCCACAAGTTTGAGGCCAGCCTGGGCTACATAGGTTCAGGGGCAGCCTGAACTATACAAAGAGATTCTGTCTCAAAACAACAAAAAAAATTAAAATGGAAAGGCAGGGGATATAGCTCAGTGTTAGAGCAACTGCCTGGAATGCACAAGGCCCTGGGTTCAATCTGCAGAACTACTTAAAAAAAAAAAAAGAAGGATTTTAAAAGACAATATAAGGTAAACACATTCAACCAGATCTATATAGATGTGGTTATTAACCCTCCCATAAAGTCAAACAAGCACAATTAAATGTTTATGATGTTAACATCTGGAACTCAAAAGTTTAAGAACAAGCTAGGTATGAGAGGTTGTAATCCCAGAACTGTAAGAGGCTGAAGCAGCAAGCAGCTTAGTGAGACCCTTTCTCAAAATAAAAAAGGGCCAGGAATACATGACTATAGTTCAGTGTAAAGACCTTGGGTTCAGTTCCAAGTTCCCAAAAGGGGGTGGGGCACAAAATATTCTATCACAATTCACGTGTACATGTTAATTTAAAGTCACAGAAGGAAAATGAGCAGTCAGAAAAGATCACCATCTGAGTTTCACCTTTTCTGTGGAGGTTGAGAAAATAGTTTTTGAATGGAGACGGATCTATGTGCTAGCCATAATATGGCATTTATAACAGTCCAAGCACCTGCTACTGTGCTAAGTTTACAACTTAACTTAGTTGAAGCAAAAAACTATAGCTATTTAGTCATGTACTAATGGGCATGGGTACTTTTTGGGCTAAATGAAAAAATTTCATTCACTGAAAAAGAAAGATGTAGGTCAAAGTAAACTTAGAATCATCCTGCCGAGAACAGAGCCAGAAGAAATTTAGATTCCAAGCCTAAGCCTGAAAGTCCTTGTGACTTCACATTAAGATAGCTAGCCTACTTAAAACTAGCTCACTTTTAAACTACCACTTTTACCTATTTCTTCTTTTAAAAGTATAATCTACTTTTAACTATTTCTGCCCCATGCCAAGATTTCATTATAATGAGAAAAAAAAAACCTTTGGTTGGTATTACAAAACACTGTTTTCTTTGTTTCTCAGTGGTAGAAACAGAACCTACAGCCTCAGGCATGCCAGACAATTACTACATCCCTGGCCCTAAAATATATACTTCACATAATATATTCATCCATCCTCAATTTATCAAAAACTAATATGAAATTTTTGATAAATTACTAAATGAAATTAGAGAAGTAGGTGGTTTTAGTCTATAAGCAGACAATAACTCAAAAAGAATGTAAGAGCCAGTATCATCAAGCAAAATATAAATTCTAGATATTTAAGCAAATACAAATACAGTCAAGCAAACATTTAAAATGTGGTGCCTATTTCAATCCCAAGACTGCATCTAAAGAAGTTCAGAAAAAAAAAAAAGTAGTAGTTCAGGGAGACTCAACTTGTACTTGCCAAGCACACAAGTTTAATACCCAGTACCATGAAGAAAGGAAACAAGATTTGTTTGGATATAGACAGAAAAAAGCTCTTCCAATGACAGAACAGAAAATACCCAACTTCAAAACAATTTCTAGGTGATCATAATCCATTTGTGAGTCTCTTCCAAATACCCCAATTTTTTCTTAAAGACACAAGAAACCCTGGGCGAAGCGTGATGGCACACGCCTATAATCCCAGCACTCGGGAGGCTGAGGCAGGAGGATCCTGTGATTTCAAGACCAGCCTGGGCTACAAAGTGAGCTCAAGGCCACCCTGAACTGCAAAGCGAGACCCTGTCTCAAAAAGACCAAAAAAAAAAGAAGAAACAAGAAACCTTTCATTCACAACTTCTATCTTCAACCAACTTATACTTCAGCACTTTTCCCATTTCTTCTACCCCAATCTCCAACTGAAACCTTCTAATCTCATCTCACATACAAATCTAGCCCTTGCCTGAGTCCTACCATCAGTTCCCTCACTTACAGCATTTTCCCTATTACAATTTCTTCATTATTCTTCTTGCCTTTAATATTGTTTATTCAAATCTATGTCCCCTTATAAGAAACACTTTTAAAAACATGTTAAGTATGCCATTTTTGCTTAAAACCCATCCTCCATGCTGCTTCACTGATCCACAAGACTGGGGGGGGGGGTTGTTACTTTGTTTTTTTGCCAATACCATGCTGTTTTTATCACTGTAGCTTTGTAATACAACTTAAAGTCCGGGTTTATGATGCCCCCTGCCTTGGCCTTGTTGCCCAGAATTGCTTGTGCTATTCCAGGACTCATCTGGTTCCATACAAATTTTAGGACTGTTTTCTCTGGTTCATGAGGAATGCTACTGGTATTTTGATTGGAATTCCATTAAATCTGTGCAACTGTTTTAGAAGTATGACTATTTTCATTATATTGGTTCTGCCTATCAAAGAACAGGGGATATCTTTCCATTTTCTGATATTTTCTCCAATCTCCTTTTTGAGAATACTATAGTTTTCATTGTAGAAGTCTTTCACTTCTTTGGGTCAATTAATTCCTGATTTCTTCTTTTTTTTGGGGGGGGGTTACTGGGAATTTAACTCAGGACCTCACACATGCCAGGCAGGCACCTGTGCCACTGAGCTATATCCCCAGCCCAATTCCTAAGTATTTCATTTTTCTTGATGCTACTGTGAAAGGTGTTGTTTCCCTCACTTCTCTCCTGCTGAATTTGTTGCTGGTATACAGGAAGGGTATTAATCTTTGAGTGCTGACTTTGCATCCCACTATGCTATTAAATTTGGTTATTAATTCTAGGAGTCTTCTTGTGGAGTTTTTAGCGTCTTCTAGGTAAAAGATCATGTCATCAGCAAGTAATAACTTGTTTCCTATCCATATCCCTTTTTTCTTTCTTTCATCTAATTGCTCTGGCTAATGTTTCCAGAACTACATTGAACAGGAGTGGTGACAGTGTCTTGCTCCTGATTTTAGAGGGAAAGTTTCCAGCTTCTCTCCATTTAGCAGGACATTGGTCATTGGTTTGTCATAGATTGTTTTTATCAGACTTGAGATAAACACCTTCTATCCTTATTTTCTTCAGAGCTTTTATCATGAATGGATGTTGGACTTTGTAAAATGCTTTTGCACTATCTATTGAGGTGATCATGTAGTTTTTGTCCTTCCCTGTTTATGTGGTGTACATTTATTGACTTGAGTATGTTAAACCATTCCTGCATCCCAGGAATGAATCCTACTTGGTCATGCTATTTAATTTTTGACGGTTTTCTGCATTCTGTTTTCCAGTGTCTTACTAAGAATCTTTGCAACTATGTTCACTAAAGAGACTGGCCTTTAGGTCTGCCTTTTGTTTGGGTTCTTTCCCGTTTTGGTGTCAGTGTAATGCTCCTTTCCCATATACCCAGAGCCATCCCAGGAGACTAGTCTCTGCAGTGCTCCTTGGTTTCCTTAACCTATTTGGGAAGTTCTTGAGATGGCTGTTCCTGGGATGCTGAAGGTAAAGGTTGTGTGGACCAGCCCTGGAGCACCAATTTTTCTCTTTCTAATTACCATATTAATGTTGATGTACATTTATCTTCTCTCAAACTGATTTTCTGTATCATAGTAAAATCCCTCCCATGCTTCCAGTTACCTGGGTTTTTCACTAATTCCCTATGACTCCTCTACTCAACCATGTCAAAAGTCATATATATTTAATAGAGAACATATTAATAAAAATGGTTCTGGAGTTCTAAAAATAAGACTTTCTAACTACTGTAAGTAATAAGTTGTTTTAAAAGAGGCTATGATAAGGGCTGGGGATATAGCTCAGTGGAATAAGCGCTTGCCTAGCAAGTGCAGGGTCCTGAGTTCGATCCCCAGTACCGCAAAAAAAATAAATAAATAAATAAAATAAAATAAAAGAGGCTATGATGCTTTCATAAGGCCCTGAAAGGTCTTTTCTTTGGGGGGGGGCGGTCTTTTTGAGACACGGTCTCGCTATGCAGTTCAGGCTGGCCTTGAGCTCACTTTGTAGCTCTGGCTGATCTCAAACTCCCAACAATCCTCCTACCTCATCCTTCCAAGCACTGGGATTACAGGCATGTATCACCATATCCAGCACGAGGACTTTTACAATTTTAAATTCTGGGGGCTGGGGATATAGCTCAGTGGAATAAGCGCCTGCCTGGCAAGTGCAAGGTCCTGAGTTTGATCCCTGGTACAGCAAGAAAAAAACATTTAACTCTTCAATTTTAAATGCCTTAAAATTCCTCCAGCCAGGCATGGTGGCAAGCACCTGTAATCCCTGAACTTTGGAGGCTGAGGCAGGAGGATCACTGAGAGTTCAAGACCAGCCTGGGCTATATAAGTGAGTTCAAGGCCAACCTGCACTACATAGCAAGACTATCTCAAAAAAAAGAAAAAAAAAATTCTGTATGCTTAAACAAGTAGGTTAGATAGGTTCTAGTTAGGAAGATAATCTTAATTACTTACACTATTCTGAAATATAGTACTCCACAAATGAAATGTTTTTATCTTAGTAATAAAAGAATTCTTCACTTTAATTCATCTAATCACTAGCCTTTTCCTTGTTTAAGTTAATTGGTTTTGCCTAAACTTGTTGAGCTATTAAAAATATTGAAGTATGACAATTCAATCTGTATCTTGAAACAAATGGGAACCTAAAGAGTCTTCACCTATATAATCCGTATCAGTGGATTTCTATCTTACAAAATTTGACACACAGGTATTTCAATAGTCTAAATCTGTTTGGGTAAAGTCTATAGTTCAAAACTCACCTCAAAGTTGTGAGATACATATGTAACTTTTAACAATCTACAGTTTACTAAACATTTTTCTTGATCAGGTTTCCTTTTTTTGTTTTTTGTTTTTTGTTTTTTGAGATAAGATCTCACTATGTAATTCAGACTGTGTTTGAACTTACTAAACAGCCCAGGCTGGCCCCTAACTCACAACAATTCTCCTGCCTCAGCCTCCCAAATACTGGGGTTATAAGCATGCACTACCATGCCTGGCTCCAGCACAATACACCAATAGCATAACTTACTTTTTTCCAAAACAATAATAAACTACACTTCAGAAAAATTAACACCTGCTTTCAAAAGACTAAGAACAAAAACACAACCCAAAAACTGGGCAAAAATATTTGCAAATCACATATCTGATAAAGGGTTTGTGTTCGGGGTATATTACAAATGCTCAAGATTCAATAATAAAGCGATTTTTAAAAACCGGAGGGAAAATATACATTTCACCAAGGAAAGTATTCAGATGATAAACTGCTCAATATCTTCACTTTTTAAGGAAATGAAAATCGAAACCTCAGTGAGATACCACTTCAAACCTACTAGAATGGCTATACTTTAAAAAAGAAAACAGTAAGGAGAAGTAGCACAGACTTATGATCGCAGCTACACAAGACGCTGAAGCAAACAGATCACAAGTACAAGGATAGCCTAGGCAACTAGCTATTTCTTGTCTCAATAAAAAGGGAGAGCGGCACTTGGGATGTAACTCACTGGTAGAGCACTTGCCATGTGTGAGGCAGGCACCGGGAGAGAGGAGAGGCAGAAGAGGGAGAGAGGGAGAGAGGAAGAGGAGGGGACGAGGGGTGGGGAAGAGGAGAAAAGGGAGAGGAGAGCAAATAAGAGGGAAGAGGAGGGAGCTGAAAAGACAGAAAGAGATGTGCTGGCAAGGACTGGAGCAACTGAAACTCTACAAAATGGTACAGTCACCTTGGGAAACAGTTTGATGCTTACAAAATTAGAAGTATACCAAATCACAAGTCCTTTCCTTGCATTTACTGAAGACAAATAGAAGTATATTCCATAAGAGTCATATAATCAATATGTGAAACAGCTTTATTTGTAACGGCTAAACTTTGGATCATGTCCAGTTATCCGACAGATAAACAGACACAATTTAGTACGTACACATTGAGACAGAAACAGCTCAATGGTTGTTTAACAATGAGGTAAACATAGAAACCAATTATTAAGAGGCTGGAGGAAACTGTTGTGGGTAATGTGTTATCTTGGTTGTGAGAATAATATCATATTTATACGGTGTATGTATCAGTCAGTGCTCATTAGGGAAGTAGATTTAAGATAAGATATATAAATGTACACGGATTTACAAGGTAGGCTTACAGTGGCCGCCTGCACAATCAGGTGGAAGAGAGGGAAGGAGGTGTCGGTGCCCTGGAGATCCAAAAGATCCAGTCCAAAGCGGAGGGCCTGGAGCTCACTCGTGCTGTCTGAGTACCTATCAGAAGGCCGAAGGGTTCGAGACAGCTAAAGAGTCTGTGCCAGAAGCCAGGAGACAACATCCAAAATGAAGACGACTGGAGCTCCTCCACGGAAACACAAGCAAAACTTCCCTCTTCGGTCTGTTTACTCCGTTCAGGCAATAGGCCTATTGGTCGGCTCCACTCACACCCATGTTGGATCTTCTGTCTTCAGTGAACTCCTTCCGCCATACCCAGGACTACGATGAGCTAATCAGTTGGGTGTTGCTTACTCAAGTTGACACAGTAATTAACTGCCACATACATATACCAAAACTCAAATTATACATTTTAAATATGTGCATTATATAACAATTTTACCTTAATAAAAAAGCTGTAAAAGTTCTATTATTCTAGAATAGGAAAAAGTAATGAAGTTCTTAGGATTGTTTTCAAAATGCAGTAATCTTGGGGCTGGGGATATAGCTCAGTAGAATAAGTGCATGCCTGGCAAGCATCAAGGTCCTGAGTTCAATCCCTGGTACTGCCAAAAAAAGAAAAAACAAAAAAGCAATATTCTTTGTTATTCACTCACATGCTTACTCAAGCGAGTGTTCTTTTTTGCTTTCTACAGTTTTGTATTTCCATTTAAAATCTATTCCTTCTGTCTGAAGAACTCCCTTTAGTAATGTTATAGTACAAGTTTGCTGTTCATTTAAAAATGGCTTTATTAATAAATAAATAAAAATGGCTTTATTTCACCTTCATTTCTGAAGGTATTTCTGCTGGAAACAGAATTCTAGCTTTGTTGATTCTTCTTTTGACACTTTAAAATGTCGTTTGTTTTCACAATTGTGCTGAAAACTCAGCCACCAGTTGTGTTATTACTCCTTTAAAAAAAAATTGTTCTTTCTGGTTGCTTTTAGGAGTTTCTCCGAGTTTTCAATAGTTCAATGAAGATATGTCTGAGGGTACTTTTTCTTTTATTTATCCTACTTGGTGTTAAACTACTTTGAATTGTGGTTTGAAGTCTCACATCAGTTGTAGAAAATATTTTACCATTATCTCCTTCAGTATTTGCTCTTCTTCTGCATCTCCAATTGCACAGTAGACTTTTCACTTGTCTCTCAGCCTCTGTTCCAATTTCTCCTTTCATTTTTTTCTTGTTCTCTACAAATTTACTAATCTCGCCATTTTCTATGTACAGTCTGCTATTAAACCCATCCAGTGAATTATTAATTTCAGATACTACAGAGATTGGTTGTTGGTGTTGGGGGGTACCACCTTCTTTTGTTTTTCCAATGTGGTAGGCTTTGTAGTAAGCCCTGAGAATACAGCAGGGAACACAACAGTCCCAGCAGTATCCACTCAAATGACCTAGATTTTCTTTCTTTCCTTATTTCCTTTCTCCTTTTCTTAAGAATAGGACAAGAACAGCAAAGTCTTACAGCCCTAGATCAAAAATTTCTAATTAAATTATAAATAAAAGACCCAAATCTCTATGAAAATTTTTATCCATCGTATTTCCCATCTTTCCTCTATTTCCCTTAGCATATTGTAGGGTTGGTTGTTTTTTCGTTTGGTCTTTTGGAGACAGGGTCTCTCTATGCAGTTCAGGCTGGCCTTGAGCTCACTTTGTAGCCCAGTCTGGCCTTGAACTCACAATTCTCCTGCCTCAGCCTCCTGGGTGCTAAGATTACAGGTGTGCACTACCACGTCTGGCAAGAGAACCGTTTTTTGTTTTCATTTTGGTACTGGGAATTGAACTCAGAATCTGTGCTTGCCAGGCGGGCACTTATGCCACTGAGCTATATCCCTGGCCCTCTAGTTAAAGTCCTTGTCCACTGTCAATTTTCTGAGTCTGCTTTTATATTTTTTTCTTGAATATGAAACAATTTTCTACGTTTTCACATCTCTAGATACTGAAACTGAAAGAACCTTAGAAATTCCAGAATGTATCTTAACAGAGTTCTCTATTTCCTTAGGCAAAAGAGATGAGAAAGCTGACTGTCTTAATCCACGCAGGAATCAAGCTCGACCAAGGCTGTGCTGCACTTTAGTAAGACTTAGTTCACCTCACCTTTCGTTTTTGTTTTTTTTTTTAATCCAGTCTGTGTCCAGAATCTGCTCTCTTACAAAGGTCTACTTAGTTCTCATCATTTCCACAGCCTTCCAGTATTCTAATGTTGATTTTTAAAGTGCATCCACCAAAAAAACAATATATCCACATTTGTTTTGTTTTGTTTTTTAACTTAATGCTACTAGTAGGATAACTGACTGCACTTTAATCTACTAAATATTACCCAGAAGCTAAATCTCTCTGCATATGGTAACGGTATTGTTTACAAACCTAGCTATATATTTAAAAAATGACCTGAGGAGATTCTTTAAAACTACAACCCACTGTTAACACCTCTAGAACTCATAAATATTTAGTAGAGCCAAGAATTTGTACTTTCAACAAAAGTCTTAAGTTAGCTTGCAAAGCTGGTATTTCTTTAAAAACAGAACAAAACAACAACAAAAAAGCGAATGGCCCTGTACCAGTGGTCCCTCCTCTCTCCTCCCCTGAAGTTCCATATTGATAAGGACATTAAAGAATACACAAAATACAAAACGGACAAAGTGATAGTAGAGTTAAAATATAAGTTCAAACAAGCAGACGCTTTAAAGACAAGACAGTAAGATATTTAAAGCTCTTTAAAATATATTAGAATCAAGAATGTGAAGGAGCTGGGGATGCAGATCGGTGGTACACTTGCCTGGTATGTGCAAAGCCCTTGGTGTAAGCCCTTGCACCATAAATAAATAAATAAAGGTAAAGGAAGACAAGAACCACAGAGTGCATCACCTAATACTAATGTGATTAAAAATAAGATTATTCAATCAATTTTACTTCTAATTATTCTAGAAGGAAGAAAATGATTTTCAAATTTAAAAAAGCATTACTAAGGGTAATCAGAAGTCTTATAGCACAGTCACCTGCTTTATCTAAATTCACATCTAAATGAATTAAAATAAGAAAACAGATGAAAATTTAGAAATATGAAAGGAGAAGTGTAGTAAGTGAACTTTTATTGTGTTTTTATTTGTTTGTTTTTGCAGTACTGGGGATCAAACCCAGGCAAGACTTGCACTTACAAGAAATCATGAAGAATGCAGATGCCAGCTTGGGAATAAGAAAATGTTGCTCCAAAGGCAACTGCCATACTGTGAGCTTAATGTAGATATTTTAAGACTATTACACAGATGACTTCCTAGCACTTATACAAGGAAGAGTAATTTACTACTAATAATAAAATCTTATCTGAGCAAAGCACTTTTCTTTTTGAGTTTATAAAGTACCCTCACATAATTACTTTACACCTTTTTTCCTTAGAGCTTTGTGAAACAGGGTAAGTGCCTCTACAACCTGCATACTCTGCAAAACGCCAAGAATTTAGGGCTCAGTCAGCTTGACTTGCCCAGGTTATAATTCACTGTAGTAAAACATTAAGACTCAAGTCAAGCCTCTGATTCCTAGCTGAGTTCTGTTTTTGTATCATGCAGCTCTTACAATCAGCATGAGTTCAGAAAGTCACATTGAAACCACAGAAAGGATTCCTTCAAAATAATGGAGAGGTGGTGAGCAGAAAATGGGTGGGGGCAGGGATGAAATACGAGTGAGTAAAAGCTGGGGTAATGAACATCTGGTAATCAACTTATCATTTTACTTCTGTTTAATTTTTTCATAATAAAACTGAAATACACACACATACCAATTAACTTTTTTTCTAATGCAAGGGACTGAACCCAGGGCCTCTCACTAAGCTGTCTCTCTACTCCATTCCTTTTTAAAAAAAATTTTAGGGCTACGGATATAGCTCAGCGGCACAAGCACCTGCCTGCCAAGCACAATGTCCTGAGTTCGATCCCCAGCACCCCCCCCCCAAAAAACTTTTAGACAGGGTCTTGCTACGCAGTTCAGGCTGCTTTGAATTCACTTTGTAGCCCAGGCTGGCCTTCAGTTCTCAGCAACCCTCCTGACTCAGCCTCCTGAATGCTGGTATCGCAGGCGCGCAGCATCATACCCGACTTGCCCTCCCTTTTCTAACACCAGCTTCATGAACTGCCCAGGCTCCCCTCAAATCTCCCAGCCTCAGCCTCTGCAGTAGCTGGGATTGCAGCACACACCACTGCCAATTAGCATTTTTGATAGGCTACTGCACTGGTAACCAATTAATAACAAAAACTGTGTACCTGAAGCTCAACATTTTTAAGCCACTTACTTTACTTAGGTCTCATGTGACAACCCCACATAAAAAAATAGAGGAAAAAAAATGAACGAACCCTCTGCCTGAGTATTTATTGACTTCTGCTGCACCAAACACCTATAATGGTAAGTAACATACTCTGTGAAGTGGTTGAAAAATGAAAGTAAGTTTTCTGGGGGCAAGGGGCAAGGCTTAGGGGGTAGTTAAGATCCATAACACTGGGGCTGGGGATATAGCTCAGTGGAATAAGCGCTTGCCTAGCAAGCGCAGGGTCCTGAGTTCGATCCCCAGTACCGCAAAAAAAAAAAAAAACATTTAAGATCCATAACACTGTCAAGCTATGGAGGGAAGAATTAGAAACCATGAATAGAAGGCTGAAGAAGGGCAAACTCCAAACTTTTCTTTTGTTAAAACTCATTCTTCCTTAAAGTTCATGACTCATGTACCACATTCACTAACCTTGTCAAAGTCACCTACCAATTTTCTCATTTAAAAATAATGGTTTGTGCTCACTTCAGCAGCACATATACCAAAGAAAAACGGCTCCTGCCTCAGTTTCTTCTCCACCTCATACCCACCACCATCTAGGTATATCATCTACACTAGTGTCACCTGATAAAATACCTGACTCCCAGTTACATCTGAATTTCAGAGAAATGAGTAGTTTTTTCAAGTAAACCTCAGGCCTATTTGGAAAATACTTATACTAAACATGGATTCATTGTTTATCTGAAATTCAAATTTAACTTCACATTATATATTTTACACTAAATTTGGAAACCCAATTCAATGCAAAGTAGATCCCCTATCCAACATCTGGTCCTCGACTTTATCTCTGCGGTCTAGTGACTATGGCAAAGGTATGGCCCCCAAATTGAGTTATTCTTAATACTGCTCATATTGCTAACTGTCCTTTACACTGCTCTCACTCACTTATTCCAACAGCTATTATAAATCAAACCCATTCTTTCCTTCTCAATCACCTAACATTTTTAATATGACCTCACATCTTCTAATGAGACTACTTAAATTTTGTGCAATACAATCACATTAACTATCCTTAAAAACCCTAAAACCCATATACCTCTCCAGGAGACTGTTTTTACGGGCAGGCCATGGTCTCCTCTTACCTAAACAGTACCAAAGGCAGGATAGCAAGAGCTCATACTTCACTTGTCTCCCTGTAATATTCTATTCATCCCACTCCAGCCTGAATGTTAACCCAGGCCGGGCATGGAGGCGCACACCTGTAATCCCAGCACTCAAGAGACTGAGGCAGGAGGATCATTACAAGTTCAAGACCAGCCTGGGCTACAAAGTGAGCTCAAGGCCATCCTGAACTACACAGACAGACCTTTTTCAAAAAACACACACACAAAAAAAAAGTTAACCCTACACTGCTAGAAATTAGATTATAATTTCTTGCATAAAAACATTCTAGTATTTTAATTTTTAAGAAACATTTACTTTGTGATTTTCTTCTAATTATAAAATACATGTTTAGCATAGAAAAATTCAAAACTTACTTAAAAATGAAAGTACATACATTCCTTTAAATTTTACAAGGAAATACAATCATATGTAAACTAAAGTGTTCACATTATAAATTAAAAGAATAGATTACAAAACAATGTATCTCATTCAATTCCAAAAACCAGCTAACATCTATTGTGTCAAAACTTTTATCAGCCAAAAACTGTACCATATGATCTCTATGTATTTCCTTATTCTCCAGGTGTTATGGTTTGTGTCTGGGAGTCCCACCAAAGACACAAGCAGTCACAGGGCAGGCTTTTAAGAGTGTATGATTGATACATGGGTGTGAGTGCTACACCCACCCTGGGGTGGATAGTTTGCATATGTAAGGGAGAGAAAGAAAGAGGCTGCTTGCCTCCACTCGCCCGCCCTTTCCGTTTTGCTTCTTTTGCTATGCCCACGAATGACTGCCCTCTGCCATGTGCCCTCTGCCATGTGCGACCCTGCCTTGGAGCCAGAAAATGGGCTGAAACCTCCATAGACTGAGCTAAATAAACCTGTCCTTCCTTCACGTGTCAGGTATTTTGTCTCAGTAACAAAGAAAAATAATCGAGACACCAGGCATGGTTACAGGTGGCACACACCTGTAACCCCAACACCCACATACCTGTAACCCCAGCTTCCAGGAGGCTGAGGCAGGAGGATCACTTCATTTAACTAAATCTCACACCCACATACACAAAATAAATACTATTACTGACTCTTACAAGTGAAGAAATGGAAACCTGACGAGATTAAGTAACTTGGCTAAAGTGAGAGAGGGCTGGAATTCACATCCAGACAGACTGATTTCAGAATCACTCTGAATTATCTACCTCAAAAATTGTAACAATAGTTCTGAGTGACTGCATTATATGTATTTTGTGAATTTGCTACTACACTTTCCATATTTCTAGATATGAATTACTTTTTTGTTTGTTTTTGGTACCAAAAATCGAACTCAGGGCCTTGCACTTGCCAGTCAGACACTTGTGCTGCTGAGCTACATCCCCGGTGACGTTTTTTTCTTGAGATAGCTATGAACTAAGTCATAGATCAAAAGCTATGTAGTTCAGGTTGGCCCTGGACTCACTGTGTAGCCCAAATTGTCCTTGAATGAACTCAGTGATCCTCCTGCCTCAGCCTCCCAAGTGCTGTGATTATCGACATATGCCAACACACCTGGCCTATTTTTGTTTCTTAATGTCCAAGTATAGGTTAATCATCGAGGCCTATTACAGAGATAGGACTTAACCTCAGATTCCATCTAAGGATTCATGAGTAATCAATTAGTGAGCAGATTAATTTTCCAAAAGACTAGCTCAAAACAGGCAAAAACTAATATAAAAATTGTAAAATTTTTTAAGAATTATAAAAATTTAGATCAGAACATATTGTCCTGTTTTATTTGTAAAATAAATCAGAATTAAGGAGGGGTTTGGGGGGTTTTTTTGAGGCTGGCCTTGAACTACAAGTGATCTTCCTGCCTCACTCTCCAGATCCTCCTGCCTCAGCCTCCAGTGTTGGGATTACAGGTGTGTGCCACCAGGCCCAGCAGAATTCATTCTACACAATATCGCAAAGATAATTTGTCAGGGTTAAAACCAGAGCTCAAATCCTTCCTTAATCTTTGTTGCCAACATTTGACCAAAACAAAGCCTACTCTTTCCCATTCATCAGAGACAAAAAAAGAAACACAACAGGAAACACAAATGCTTCTCTTTTTTCACTCCCTCAGTCTTACTCAAAAAACACAAGACAATGCACAACAACGTATTTTCCCAGTTCCAAGATGGGAGAGAAGTAAAAGGCATCGGTAAAGAGAGGCAGAAAGGCTACTCTACACTTCATCCTAGCCAAAAGGCAGAGGAGCAATTAGAAAGGTTACTCTAAAAAACAAGAGGAAGGAAGGTTTCCCTTATATAAAAAACTCAGTATGTAACTAAAGTGTGAAACAAAAGACAGATAGTAGGAAAAAAAAGACAGAAAAAGTTATTGTAATCCAGCATGGGCAATGTATCTAACAGTGCAACTTGACTTAGGATAACTGTTTCATGTGCTTTATACGGGTGTTTTGGGCTTTTTTGTTGTTTTGTTTTGTTTTTCCTTTTGAGACAGGGTCTCGCTATGCAGTTCACACTGCCTTGAGCTCACTTTATATAGCCCAGGCTGGTCCCAAATTTCCAACAATCCTTCTGCCTCAACATCTCAAGTGGTAGGAACAGAGCTGGGGATATAGCTCAGTGGAATAAGCGCCTGCCTAGCAAGCACAGGGTCGTGAGTTCAATCCCCAGTACCGCCAAAAAAAAAAAAAAAATCAAGTGGTAGGATTACAAGTATGCACCACCACGCTCAACTATTTGAGTGTTTTGGCTTATTAGTCTGGCATTAATCTGTTTGTATGATATTTATAAAGACTCATAAATAAATGAATGTGACACCAGCAAAAAATGGTATAGAGAAGGGAAAAAAAATTTGAGATATGTTATACACATACTCCAATTCCCTACAATAAATGTAACCGTAATGCACTAAAAACATGTATTTATAAAACGATTTTTTAAAAAAAGAAGTTGTTCAAGCACAAGGCCCTGAGTTCAAGTCTGATTCCCAGTACCAAAAAAAAAAAAAAGCTGCTATAGAGAAAAACAAAAAAAAGGAAAAATGGAAGAGTTGATAACAGCAAAAATGGAAACGCACAGGAAAACCCAACAGAAGGCACTCTAACATATAAAGTATAAAAGGGTACTTCAAATCTAATCAAACTCTAAATGAAATATTGTAAGATTATGAAAACCAACTTTACAGCCCAGTGTGGTGGCAACAATAAGGCCCTCTTTGTACATATCTGTGCTATCTGCTTATAAAATTTAAACTTACTTGGTTAAGTTCTATTTATTGAGAAGTTACTGATCTAAAGATTGAGACACCTACACTCTAAACTCAATTAATTACATACCATATGACTGTGAACAAGTTGCCCTGCCTCTCTAATTTTATTTCTTCTCATGCAGGGCAGAATAATAATCGCCAAACTCTAAAGAAAGAATAGAAAAATACTGCACAGATGGTTATACATTTTTATAACCATTTACAGCTTTCTCTCATGTACAAGATTCACACCTGAGACACTAAATGAGCCCACAACGGGAGGATGGCAGTTACTCCCACAGAAAACCGAGAGAGCAACATGGCCAAGGCCACATACCAGGTTGCACAGACAAAAGCTTTCTTTCTTGTATGTAATTTATTGTCCTCACAAACTTGAGGTACTTAAGAATTGTTTGTACTTTGAGAAGTACTCAAAAGGTCTATCATCAATTAAATAAAAATGGATGATTTGAGATTGTGTGAGCCATAATGGCCCAAAAGGTCATTATAGGAGTGTAAAATTATTATTACAAATAGATTAAATATAAGCATTAAAATAAGTTCCCAAAAGTCCTACTATTTACTAAATTAACATCTTGCCTCTTGCACTGCAGGAAAAGTTAAGTTCTCTGAAATTCCATAGAAGGTTCCCAAAGCTATAAAATAAAAATAAGGGCAGGCAACAGGTTACAGGCTATTGTGGCAACCCCAAACCAAAGGAAAAGGCCACATTAAGGTTTAAAGAAAATATGCAATCTAGAAGTCTTTACCTTAAATTATTACTACTGCAAAGTCATTAGTATCATTTATGGTAAAAATATGTAACACTGAAAAATATAATTCTAAGCTGGGCCTCATGGCACATGTCTGTAATCCCAGCACTCGGGAGGCCAGCCTGGGGTACACATTGAGTTCAAGGCCAACCTGAACTATACAGTAAGCCATCTCCAAAAATGTATCTATTATATATATATTATATGTGCACATATACACATATAATTTTAGGTATTCATTATAATGGGGTGGAATACTACGTTTTAAGAGAAGTTTTTTGATGATTTAATTAATGACTCAAAGCCCGCTCTCATTTATATCCAAATAATGTAGCTATATGTCCCTGGCATGTAATCTCTGAAGTGCTCAAATACCCACTCTACTTACTGTACATACTTTAAGACACAGCTGGAGTGTCATCAATATCAGTTACTATTTATATTCTATAATGTTAAAAGTTTCTTCCTCATATTTCTAAGACTGTTTAGTTTTTACCAAAAGTTCTAATAGGGCACAGCACAATACAGAAATTTACAGTTGGTGAAACTTCAAATAACCCGAAGTCACGACAATGTAAAACAACTTTTCTTGGAAATAGAGGGATTTTTTTTTTTTTTTTTTTGGCGGTACTGGGGCTCAAACTCAGGACCCTGTGCTTGCTAGGCAGGCGCTTTTTCCACTGAGCTATATCCCCAGCCCCTGTAAAACAACTTTTCAAGATGAAAACACTTCGTTTCATTTTACCTTATCCACCCTCAAAAAATCAGGTATTTTAAAGGTATTTTAAAAGACCTTAGATAAGACAAGCCAATGCTATTATGAACACAAGTCAATCTCCCACAAAGAAATAGCTTGAGGTTCAGTATTGATTTTAAGCCTTTTAACACTTTAAACTGACCACAACCCCCCCTTCTACTTCTATAGAACAGTCTCCTTTAACTTCCTTTCCAAAATGAGCTTTCCTATATCTACCATTGCTTGTGTTAAACATATGCACACTTGCACACACACACACACACACAAACCACAAAACTCCAAGTGAAAAGTAGTCTGAGACCTAATACACAAGTGCAAAACATGTTTATAATTAATACACTGCTTACCATTAAAATCTTGTTAAAAGCCAGGCGTGGTGGTGCACGCCTGTAATCTCAGCACTCAGGAGGCTGAGGCAGGAGTATCCTTGCGAGTTCAAGGCCAGCCTCAGCTACAAAGTGAGCTCAAGGCCAGCGTGAACTGCATAGAGAAACCATCTCAAAAAGAAATAAAATTTTGTTAAAATGCAACAATCTAGTCTATACAGAACCCCAGACCACCATACTTGAAGGCTAAAAGAAAAATGCCCCATAACAGTTTGAGTAATTTAGAAGATGTAAATAAAGCATGTCTATTGCTGCATTTTATTACTAAATTGTAAGGATAAAATTCTCCATAATAAGCATATGTTTTTTTCAAAAAGCAGATTCAAGAAAAGCATCTCATGTCCTACTGGTCAAAAAGTCAAACAAGAAGTATAAAAAAGTAAAAAATTACAGTATCTAAAATAAAACATAGGCCAGGCATGGTGGCACACACCTGCAATCTCAGCCCTCAGGAGGATGAGGCAGGAGGACCACTGCGAGTTCGAGGCCAGCCTACATTACAAAGTGAGCTCAAGGCCAGCCTGCACTGCATAGAGAGACCCTGTCTCAAAAAGACAAAAAAAAAAAATAAATAAATAAAATAAAATAAAATGTAACCGGTAAAACTCACACCACAACCTTATGACATTTTGCTATACTTTTCAAATATGAAGAACTGTATTATATGTATGCTCGACCTGATAAAACAGGAAATGGATTAATTATATATAACTAACTTACAAAAGAATGCTATCAGTATCCTTAGCATTTGTCAACAGAATGATTAAAGCTGGACAAAGTATATTGGCTAAGGTATATACCAGGGACTATCCAGAGACTAGTTACTCTCCGTCATTTATGAAAACACAGTAATTATTAAACTGTTGCCGGGTATGGTGGCGCTCCCCTGCAATCCCAGTTCTTGGGAGAATGAGGCAGGAAGATCACTGCAAGTTAGAGGCCAACCGAGGCTACAAAGTGAGCTCAAGGCTAGCCTGACCTACAGAGTAAGACCCTGTCTAAAAAATAAAAACACTTCATGTAAAACATGAAATTTGAAATTAAGATAGATGAATTAGAAAAGCAGAAATGAAGAGACTAAGCCAACCTGCCTGAGAAAAAGGAGGATGCTGAGAAATAATAGTTCTATAAATTAAGTGGGGCCAGCTCTCAATAGACTATTACATCACAGAAAAATGCTTTTACAATATTTAAATTATTGAATATTTAAACTTAAAGCCGAGCATGGTGGCACACACCTGCAATCTCAGCACTCGGGAGGCTGAGGCAGGAGGATTGTTCTAAGTTCAAGACCAGCCTGGGCTACAAAGTGAGCTCAAGGCCAGCCTGAAAAAAAAAATCTTAAAAGAAACTTAAAGATTTCCCAGTCAATTCTTTTTCAACATATAAACAAATCTAGGAACCACAGCTCATGACTAGCATAAGGACACACAGTACATAGAAGAATACCCAGATCCCTATTTAGGAATCCCTATTTAGATCCCCAGTTCTGTGACAGCCAAACGTGGATGATTTAAAAAAAAAAGCATACCTGAACAGGGTGTAGCGGGACATACCTGTAATCCCAGCATTCAGAGAAGCTGAATATAAAACTGCAAGTTCAAGCCCAGCATGGGCAACTCAGTGACTTAGAAAGACCTTGTCTCAAAATATAAAATAAGGGCTGGGGATATAGCTCAGTGGAATAAGCGCTTGCCTAGCAAGCGCAGGGTCCTGAGTTAGATCCCCAGTACCGCAAAAAAAATAAATAAATAAAAATAAAAATAAAAAAGGGCAGGGCATGTAGCTCAGTATAAAGGTCCTAGGTTCAATCCCCAGTACCACCATAGCAAAAAAAAAGTACATCTGTCCAAGGACTGATGACATAAATACTGGAAATGCACATCCAACATACAAGAAAGTATTATGTCTTGGGGCCTAGAAGAGACTGACTCCCGAGGGCAGCAAAACATGAACAGTGGAATTACAATTTAGAAGAGACCCTATGATTTCCCAGAAGAAATCACTTTCATGAAAGCAGCAACCCAGAAGAAAAGAGGAGGCAGAAGCTAGTTTTAAGTTATAAAGGAAATGGGTGGATAAACAGTAGAAACAGCAGGTATCTGGCAACAAAAGAGAAAAGATTGATCCACAGAGAGAAAGCTACAGGACCAAGTACATGTTTGATTTCCAAGGGAAAGGAAATCTAAGTTTGAAGGTGAAAAGGAAAAAGTTCATATAAAGAAAGACTAAATTAGAACCAAGATGATAGGTGTTATGGTTGATACATTGTGTCAACTTGGGGAGTCTAGAGGTTTGGCTGAGTGATTCAGCAGGAAGCCAAGGTGCTTACTTTGTACACCTGTGGAAGAGGAGGACATGGACACTGTGTGAGAGCTACGCTCCCTGGGTGGCGGTAGCCTGTTTACAATGTAAGGGAGAAGAGGCTACTTGCAGCCATTCGTCCCTTTTGCTCTTGTGATTTTTGCTGTATGCTGCCACCATGAACATTTGCTCTCTGCCATGTGCCACTCTGCCTCGGAACCAGCCAAGTATAGACTGAAACCTCCACAAACCATAAGCTAAATAAACCTTTCCTTCCTTCATTTTGGGCGTTTGATATTTTGTCTCAGTAAGGAGAGAAAAGTAACCAAGACAATAGGTTACAGGGTGCACCGAACTGAGGACCAGATGGGAAAAAAAAGATGCATTCCAAAATAAGCATTATTTCTCACTCACCATAAAATAACCCTCACCATAAAATATTCACTCTCAACTTAAGACGTAACAAAAACTGCAGACCAGTACTTAAGAAGGAGGGTAGAGGTGTCTGCTTATTAATTCAAAATAACTTCAAACTTTTACGAATTTATCTGGCCAATTAACAGGTGGTCTGTAACATCAAAGACAACTGCCAATCTTTTTTGTTGTTGTTTGTTGGTTTGTCTACTTGTTTGAGACAAGGTCTTATTTTGTAGTGTAGGTTCGCCTTGAACTCATGGTGATCATCCTGCTTCAGCCTGCCAAGTGCTGTGATCAGACGGGTGCGTCACCATACCTGGCATTGTCTATCATTTTATACTATGAACTCTACACCACATATTCAAAGGACAGTCTGATTAGTATTCAACATGTGAGAACAAACATTATAAATTGAAAAATTAATTTATTCTGGCCAGGCAGGGTGGTGCATACCTATAATCCTAGCACTCAGGAGACTGAGGCAGGAGGATCATTGCGAGTTCGAGACAAGCCTGGGCTGCAAAGTGTGCTCAAAGCCAGCAATTGCATAGAGAGACCCTGTCTCACAAAGACAAAAAAAAAGAATTTAATCTGCAACATGTCATGTAAAAGAATTTCTTTGGCTTTTACATACTATTTCACTTGACTAGATATGAAAAGTGCTTTAAATGAACATATTTACAGCTAGTAATTTGGCAGCAAGTATTTTCAATTTCTTTTCTCAAAAACTTTAAATATGGCTGGGGATGTAGCTCAGTGGTAGTGAGCTTACCTAGCATGTGTGAGCCTCTAGAGGTTCAATCCTCAGTATCACAAAGGGAAACAAAAAAAGACTTCATCCTTTTACCCTTTCTCCCTTACTCTTTCAGGGATCACTGGGGCACAAAGAGCTAGGAAAGGCAGGCAAAAAGGTTCTACTTTGCTAAGGAACTAGGCTACTAAGTTAGGACTTAAAGCTCTACACCTAACATTTGCCCTTTTCAGTTTAGAAACTTACTGTCACTATGTGGCACCATAAAAACAGGTTAAGGAAAGGCAGAAGTGATGCTTTCAGCTTTCTAGCAGTCCGCTTTCACAACTCCCATCTTCCTCATCAAGGAAGAGATTACTTCTAAAACTCGGAGATAGCTCAGAGGCACAGCACCTGCCTGGCAAGCTCGAGGTCATGAGTTTGATTCCTGGTACCAACAATAAAGTAAAATAAAACTACTCACTTGACCGTAAATATTGTCTAGTTGCAATATCAGTAAGTTATAAGAATTTTTATTTCACCCATTTAGAAACAAGGATTTGAACTAAAATGTCAACATCAGCAAAAAAAATAATAATGTAAAAAGTCAAATGAAACATGACCAGTTCTTTTAAGCAGGTCTACGGGACCAATCATAACAAGCTGCTAAGCAATACCCATCAGAGTTCATTACATCTGTAACCAACAGTGGCTAGTAATGCACTTATACTTCAGTTAGAGCAAGTGTGAGAAGACCAGCCAAAATGTCAATATGGTCACAACCCTAGTTGCCACAGACATGTGCACGCTCCCCTGGGGACTGAAGTGGTCCGGCATACATGTCTTGGGAGTAATAAAGAGCCAGAATCCTCTTAGATACAATGAAGGAAGTGCAGACAATACGTGAAAAATTCCAAATTTGTAGGAATAGTTCAAATTAAGATTTTACATAAATCTCTCTCAGTACATGCAGTGCTTTTTCTCCCCTCAATAAAAGTATACTCTTTTAACTATACCTAATGAGTTATGAAAATAAATGCACAGCATACTTGGAAAAACTGTTCTCCCATTGTCCAGCATGCAATACTTTACATAACGAGGCCTTGTTGTTAGGTCTACTATGTCACATAACCTCTATCTCACTAAAAAGAGGTATCTCCAATTTAGGATGAACTCAAAATTCAATTAAACATTTATTACTTCTGTAATAAATGAGTATATATGAGTGCCTTAAGGTGTTAAACAATGAAAAGTCTGCACTTCTGCATCTCAAAGTCAGCCAGCTTTAGCAGTGTAAGAGAATATGTGAATGATTTGTCTTATAGGCTGTCTCTTAATTACAGCACTAGGAATACAGAAAAATGGTGTTCTAAAAACTTAAGTGCTTAACTTTTAACAGATGGTGGTGAGTTTGATTCCATAGTACACAAAGCAAACACAAAGCCTACGATCTTTTAACCCTAGGATAGAAACTGTGTGTGTTACTACTAGACATATAAACAATCACTCCTCTTTGAAATTTTAGAAAACTTTCTTATATGGTAAGTAGGCTTAGAGATCAACAAGTACAAAGCAAAGAAATTTTTAAACTGGCATTTCTTTTTTAATTTTAAAAAGTGGGACCGATTGTCATATGAACCCCTTGAATTGCTTCATTTAGATTACGTTGTTCACCAGGTTCAGGGTGGGGGTTCTTCTGTGTGCCTTTTAAATCCGTTTTTAAAATTATACAGAGACAGTCTTTTCTATCAAGTTTTCAATCAAACGTTCTATCAGTAATGCAATCTCTTTTGCACAGTAACACTTTAATCAGGTGGGAGTACAGCTGGTTGAGGTGCCCTTAGGTCTGGAAGCTGGATGAATAAAACTCCTTCAGGTCTCTGAACAACTTTGTAATTCTGTTTCACCTATGTCGCTTCTTCACAGCTTCATCTGCCTGTTCCCAAATATCTTTCAGCAGGTCAGAGAGACTATGTGTCCTGAAACCAAATGTTTATGGATCAAAAGAAAGAGGAGTCCTTCCTGCTACCTTTCAGATCTCATGATCAGTTTTATGATATACACAAAACAGACTGACTCGATCTTCAACGATTCCCTAATCACAGGAAACCCACCACAGAACCACAGCTGCAACAAGCACCCTCTTAAAAACCAATCCCTACTACCTACGGCAGCAGAAAAAAAAAAATCAAACTAATTCTCACTAATAAAAGATTCACGCTGAGCAAGGATTTAGTGTGTGAAACTCAGGGGATAAAAAGTCACCTCCCTAGACAATGAAACACTCCCCCCAACCCCGCGCGCGCGTTCATCCCAAATACTCTCAGTGAAAGTTCTGTTAACCTAGAAAGAGTCAAAAACAACAAAACTCTAGCAGAATTATGGGCTCTAGGACCACATCCCAGATGTGCACCACGTTGACAGTAGCTCAGATGTAACTTCCCACTACCCTTTCACCCTCGTCCCCTTATTACCCGCTACTCTCGCTCCAGAAAGCAATACTCACGTCCAGGAACGCTGGCCAAGGGAGGTGGGGGAGGGGCACTACAATTATAAAGGAAGGAAGAGGTGGGAAATATTTTAGAACCACGATTTCTACTGCAAACGGCTTTGTAAGAGGCAGTCTTGTACCACAGAGATTTGGGGGATGCCCTGTGGGGCACAAACAAGACGTGCAGTGTGCGTGCACTTGGAGCTGCGGGCGGGGGGCTCACACCGTGGAGCAGAAAGAAAACCTGTGCTTTCCCAGCTTTCTTCCACTCTTCCCCCTCCAAGAGAGAAGCTAAAGAAACGGGGGGGAGGGGAAGGATGTTATCGTCCTCCAGCGGGAGGTATACGCGACAGGCCCTGGGGTTCCTCCAGTTATTCACCCCCACGTACGAGGGTCGCGGAGGGAAGAGGATGGAAAAAACCCTCCAGATTAACCCCCTCCGTTCAAAAAGAAAAAGTAAAGGGGAGAGATTCAATCCAGATGGAGCGCCCCTGAAAGCGCCCCCAGGTCACTCCTAGCCATTAGCAAGCGGAAGGGCTGGGATAAAGGGGATGGAGGCTTGGTCAGGGAAAAGGCTCCACCCCCCCCCGATTTAGGAGGGAAGCGGAGCCCCAGAGCCCGGCCGTCCCCCCTTCCCCGCGCCTCCCCCCGCGGCCACCCCCTCAGATCCCCCCTTCGCTGCCCTCCCTCCGCGCCAGAGGCCGCGGCAGCCGCGGGGAGACGGCCGCTCCTCCCTCCCCTCCCCCACTCCGTCCCCACCCCCACCAGCTCCCACCTCCCGCCGACCGCGGGCCCGTTACCTGCTCGTCGAAGCGGCTGACCACGGCCTGGACCCATTCCACCGGCCTGTGCGCGGCCATGTCCTCCCCGCGGCCGGGGGGCGGCGGAGGGACGGGTCGGAGGGCGCCCAGGGCCAGGGAGAAGGCGGGGAGCGGGGGCTGAGGTGAGGGAAGGGGCGAGCAGAGGCTCGGAGGAGTGCAGGCTCCGAACGTTCCCACGGGGGTGGGGATGGGGGACTCTGCGCCGAGCCGGGTGGGGGAGAGGGGAAGGGGGCGTTGGCGAGGAGGCCGGGGGACGGGGGACAGGGGGAGGGGGACCCGGGGAGGGGAGGGGGCCTCTTTCTCGCTCTCCCCACTAGCGCGGTCTCCCCTCAGCCATCACAGTCCCAGACGCCGCCATGACACCCCACCGGAAGTGGGATCCTTTCCACGGCCCGGGGAGAGGGAGCGAGCGAGCTAGAGATTTGAGAGCGCGTCTGGGAAAGGGGAGGGGGAAGCGAGAGGGAAGGGGCCTCCTGCGCATGCGCCCGCGCCGGCCGGTTTCATTAATGAAATAGCGAGTCCTCCTGGAGGTGACGTCACCTAACTCCTCCGGGCGGGGAGGCGTGCGTCCCTCAGCGCCCCAGGGCTCACCTAGACTAGGGCAGGGCTCGGACGGCGAGAGTCTGAGGTGACCCCGAACCACCTGCTACCGTCCCCACCAGGGCCTCGAGCTACCCCTCCCCCGCCGGCGTCCGGGTTTGGATCGCTCCCGGGGTGGGAAGTTAGGGTGTCCTGGGGCTAGCGTTCCTCCCAGTGCATGGATCTCTGCCGCTGATGTCTCGGGGCGGGCTATGTTTTGCTCCTCTGTCTCAGCACAAAATAAGACACAGCCTCAGGTTTCCAGGTCCTTCGTATCTTCAATGGAGAAACAGGAGAAAGGAAGGACAAGAGAGATTCTGTGATTTTTTTTTTAAGGTCGCTAAAATTCCTAAATTGGACGTAGCAGTAATCAAGTACTACTCCAGAGTCCCAGCCCGAACTTTCTGTCCCAAACGGATAGGCACCGAAGTTAATGAAACTTCTGCACTGTTAACAATAGGAAGAGTTAAGTTTAACAGTCCTGCAAAAGCCTATAAGGTGCTCGGATACTAATTCAACACATTCATAATCTCAACCGTGCAACAAGCCTTATCTCCATCTAACTGATGAATAGGTCGCAGGAAGTTCTGTGATTGGCCCGAGGTCACACAGTTGAAAGGTGTGGAGTCAGGATACCAGCCTAGTGGTATTGACTCCAAGACAATACAGCCTGGTTTTCCGGAAACGAGGGCCTTCCCTGTGCCCAACTCCAGAGTTGAAAGGACTTTGGATTGGCTGTGCAGTTTTCCAGGATGAGGGTTGTATCCAAAACACAGTAGGGTCTATCTATATCTGACACTGGACCTTGGAATGAACTATTTTTAGATTTATTTTTCTCATACATTTTACTTAGGCTAAAGCTAAATGTGTTTACATATCTAAACAATGCACTTAACCAGTTAGGCCACACAGAAAGATCCTAACTGGGTGATAAGATGAAGCAAACCACTGTTTTCATTTTGCCACAGAAAATCCACAAAGCCAATGTACAGAAAGATACATCTGTAAGAGAAGTTTCTGGTCTGTATAAGTTGGTGATTGTCCAAAATAGATAGTAATGTTTCATTCCACTAGAACAAAAGGACAGAATTTGGATATTTCCTTGGTTCCTTCTAAAAGGATGCAGCATTTATACTAATTTCTTTCTGATGATGTCATAAATGATGACAAGCTAAAAAGAAATAGATGAATATTACAAATGTTCCTCTATGCTTTCCCCAGCTAGGACTCCTGAAAAAGATCTCTCTACTTCGCTGCTAAACTTCTGGACCCTTGGCTTTCCTTTCCTTCTTTTTTTTTTTTTTTTTTTTTCTTGAGACAGGGTCCCACTGTGAAGTTTAGACTGGCCTTGAGCTCACTTTTGGCCCAGGCTGGTCTCGAACTCTCAAGGATCTTCCTGCCTCAGCCTCCCAACTGCTGGGATTACAGGTGTGCGCCACCACGCCCGGCTTCCTTTCCTTTTCTCGTGCTGCCTCTGAAGCTCTAATTATTTCCCTGCTGCCCTAGCTTTTTTCTTGTCTGTTCTCCGCTTCTTGCAGTAGGTGCAACCGGGCCTCCTGGCCCCCTCGCTTCCGTTTGGCATTGCACCGCTGAGGTCTGCTGCGCTGTTTTCCTTGCCTTGTCTGGTTTTTTCCACAAGTCCCCATTTCTCACTAACTCTAGGATAAGACACCCAGACATTAGGTTGATCCTCTGTTCTCCTCGTGTACTCAGGGTTTTGCTGGTAGGTCATTAATCCATCCTGGTCTGGGCTGGGATGTAGCTCAGGGGCACAAGTGCCAGCTTGGCAAGCGCAAGGTCTGAGTTCGATTCCCGGTACAAAAAAAAAAATTCATCCTGGTCTGTACTGGCTGTCCTGCCCCCCCACACCATACATACCGAGCCTCTCCCTGCAACTGGTGGCCTTTACCCACCTTCTGCTCCAATAAAAGCATTCAATCGTAATGAGTGTCCAAGCGCCTATTCGTTACACTCCGTACGCTGTCGCGCTGTGCCTAATCATGTAGCAGGAGCTCTACACCAAAACGCCGAAGAAGGTAAATTGAGGAGCCGCTGCCCTGCCCCGTGTAAAAGGTCAGCGGTCGGTCAGCTCCAGCTCTTATCACTGTGCAGGAACCAGCGCTGACCCCGCATTTCTGGGTCTTCTGGTTGCTCAAGCTGGAGATCTAAAGTTACGTATAAATTCTTCCCACGTTTACACGCTGGCAGCCCATTCACATTTTTTCAACACTGTGCTGCCAAACAAAACATGTCTATTGTCTGAATTTAGCGCCTGGGAGCCAATCTGAGCAGCGGTAGCGTAGTGCCGAGGCAAGAGCGTCTTCTGAGTAGATGAACCCTAACTTCTGAGAAATTACGTTCTGGCCTCTCCTGTTTTCACTGTCCAGTATGAGTATTAGGGACTTACAAATGTTCTGTGTAGATTCAAATACCCCTCTCATTCATCTTTGTTTGCTCAGGGAAAAAATGTCTGCCAAGTCCCCCCACCCCACCCCACCCCCCAGGGAGGTATTCCTTCTCCCCTACCCACCACACATCACCTCCACCCCACTGTACCGGAAAGTGCGCGGCGCTTCAGGAGGAAGTACTGATTTCCCCAGCTGCCAGGCGTGTCCAGTTGAGCTCCTCTCAAGGAACTGCCCTCAGCTAAAGAGTGCTACCTCACACCAGGTCACGCCACTCCCCAGGAGAACCTGTACAACTAGTAAGCATAGGCCGAAGTGGCTCCAATCTACCCTAAGGGATTAGCCCCCAAGGAATGGATCAGCTGAGGCTTTTGCTGTGACTACATTTAGTTGAACTTCTCTTTCCACCCCTACACAGTGTTGACCCAAAGGGTATTAGGTCCCATGGGTAGGATCTGATCAGTGAAGTGGATCAAGCCCTAGCCACCTGGCCATAAGGCCCCTAGGTGAAGCTCTGATAGGCCTGGCTGTGCTGTAGCAGTGCCGTGTTGACTTTCAGCAGCAGTATGGGGGTGGATGTGTGGTAAGTGCCGTGCAGCAGATGTTTAGAAAATATGGGGAAAAGGCTGGGTATGGTGGTGCACGCCTGTAATCTCAGCACTCAGGAGGCTGAGGCAAGAGGATCACAAGTTCAAGGCCAGACTAAGCTACATAGTTCAAGGCCACCCTGAACATACCAAGACCTTGTCTCAGAAAAAAAAAGGAAGAAAAAAGAAGGGGAAATGGTAATTTAAGAAAAATTAATTGAATAGCTATTAATGGAGTAAATCTACACCTTGAAGAAAGATACGAAAGATTGAAAGTGATTAATCATCAATCAAAGGGGAGGGATGAAATCCAGAGTGCCTCCTTAGCAGCGCGTGTGGGGATCAGGAAAAGCAGAAAAAGCTATGGCCCCGGCCCAGTGCTTCATTATAAGAACAGTGAAACTACAAAAAGGTTTTCAGCCCTAGCAAGTTTGCTATGCCACAGTCAGGGCCATGGTAGGGCAGGGGAGACCGTCACTTTTTGTTGGTGATGACACTGGGGATTTCATCCAGGTCTTCCCACCGAGCTATTGAGTTATACACACATACGTATGCAGAAGTCAGGAGGGTGGGGTGGGGCCTCTAGGATACTTTGGGAATAAAGGGAAGAAGAGAGCTACACAAAGCTAGGGTTTTTTGGGGGGTGAGGCTTTTTCTGCAGTACTGGGGATCAAGGCAGGGGACTCCCACTGAGCTACGTTCACACACACCCCATAGTTTTATTTTGAGGCAGGGTCTCTCTAAATTGCTCAAGCAGGACTCAAACTTGTAATCTTCCTCCCTCAGTCTCTTCTCTAGACACTGTGGTTACAGGCCTTCACCACCAGGCCTGGCTCTGAGTTTACTGATGCAAGCACATTCCCTGCACTACAGTCTTTGCATCCTGGCAAGGGCCCCAGAAGACAGGATGACTCTAGGAAGCTGAGACGAAGCAAGGGCCCACGACCCACAAAGCAGGCCAAAGCTGCCTGGCTGACAATGGAAGAATAGAGCCAGGCATGGCGCCGCACGCCTGTAACCCCAGCACTAGGGAGGCTGAGGGAAGAGGACTGTTGCAAGTTCAAGACCAGCCTGCACTACAGTGTGAGCTTAAGGCCAGCCTGAACTGCATAGCGAGACCCTGTCTTGAAAAGACAAGAAAAACAAGAAAGTGAGACCCTCAAAACCAGACCTTAAGAGAACCCACCATTCCCACCCTGTGAAGGCCTAATCCTGTGCAAATTTCCCGCATGACTCAGAAAATCCAATCCTCCAAGTGATTTCACCTTTCCTCCATTAAATTTTAACTCCTTTTCCAGTTGTGCCAACACACCAGGTAAGGTGAATTGTTCCATACGTCCAATCGGGATGGCGTAGCAGAGGGGCCCATGCTCTCTTCTGTTGCCCAAGGAGGCCAGCGAAGACAGGACCATAATTTTCTCTGATTAAGAGGCCTGAAAGAGAGGTTATCTGACCACCTCAGAGCAAGTGGTGGCCCTTAGCAGAGCTGGGAGCGGGGGAAACAAGGATATGGTAGTGTTGATGCCGATGATGCTGGTGGTACTGGGGATGGAACCCAGGCCCTGAGCTATAACCTAAGCCCCTTTTAGATGTTTTAAAATTTTTCACACAAATTCTCACTAAGTTGCCTAGGCTACAAACCTCCTGCCTCAGCCTCCCAGAGTGCTCTGATTACAGGCATGTGCCACCATGCCCAGAAGAAACAAGGGTTTCTGCCAGGCCTGGTGGCGCATGCCTGTAATTCTAGCACTTGGGAGGCTGAGGCAGGAGGATCACTGCGAGTTTAAGACCAGCCTGGGCTACAAAGTGAGCTCAAGGCCAGCCTAAACTACATAATGAGACCCTGTCCCAAAAAAGACAAAAAAAAAAAAAAGAAAGAAAGAAAGAAAGAAGGGCCTCTAAATGGACAACTAAGGATACAAAAGATAACATTTTCCATCTGCGCCTGTGATAGAAGCAGCTCACCTCAGAAGAGCAGGTGAATATTTTGGGTAGAAAATGCAAAACTATGGTAAATAAAAAGTGGCTGGGAAGCCAGGTTGGTGGAGCACAGGGCTGGTCTCGAAGGGCAGCGAAGAGAGGGCCATAGGTGGGACACTGTTGGAAAAGCCTTGAAAGTCTGGCTGAGAAACTGACACTGTTTATAGGTCTATGTGCAAAAGATGGTTGCGACCAAAGTCTAAAGCTATGACTATGTCCTTAGCTTGTGTCTCAAAAAAAATTTAATCATCAAAGAAAAAGATTTATCTTTGGTTCCAGTTATAGAATTCCAACTGCATGAGTAATTTTGCGCAGGTCGTGTTCTCAGTTTCAACATCAGAAGCCACCGGCAGTGTCTAAACAACCAGGGAATGTTGGGGAAGGACGTTGGTGGGTCAGAGGTTGGGCAGGGAGCCTGGGTTACCCCAGGAAGCAGGCAGAACCAATGAAGGTGAGTCAGCAGGAAATGCAAAAAAGAGGTGACATGGGGACATTATCCACAGCCAGTCACAGCCCAGTCCACTCCACAGCAGGGACCCTCCCATCAAGATCTTCCAAAAGTGGAATTCCTATAGATGAGCAGGAAATCTACGTGTTACATAGGCCAAAGAATCAGCAGATGTCTGAATAAAAGTCTGATTTTTTTTTATGTTCTGCCATGTTTAAACTCAGAGACATTTCCAGGCGTGATGGCACACACCTGTATTCCAAGCACTCAGGAGGCTGAGGCAGGAGGATCAGTGCAATTTCTAGACGAACCTGGACTACAAAGTGAGCTCAAGGCCAGCCTGAACTGCATAGCGAGACCCTGTCTCCAAAAAAAGACTAAATAAATAAATAAATAAATTCAGAGACAAGGTAGGTTTTCAAAGGACATACGTAATATCCAGACCACTCAGTTTTTCTGAATACTACAGTACTGCGAGAGCCAGTATAGGCCAGTGAGCTAGTATGTGACTCACACTCAGACAAGGCCTGAGTTTAAAGCCCAGCTCTATTACTCTCCAAGAGTATTGCCATATGTTAAAAAAAAAAATTCTTTTGTGAAATGAAATCATTACAGTATCTGCTTCAGAGCTCTGGACTTTGGGGATGGAATAAGTTTTCTGTTGTTATTTGTTTATTTATTTGGTTTGGCTTTTTGAGACAGGATGTAGTTCAGGTTGGCCTTGAACTCATGAGGATCCTCCTGTCTCAGCCTCCCAACTGTTTAGAATTATATGCATGCACCCTCACACATAGCTTGAAGTGAGATTATGCTTGCAAATATCTTCCCAGTACACAGAATCTGGGAAACACTCAATAATACTAGCTATTCCTATGGAGTGGACCTGTTTAAGGTGTAAGAAATTAATATGGTAATTTTGGACCACATAACTGGGAGGCTCTGGCCTGCCCTGAAGTCCAGGCAGTTAAATCTACATGATAGTAGAGGAATGTCTGGATGTCCACTGGTATGTTTCACCCTCATTCCTTGCTTTTTCTGCTTTTATTGTTTTAAGGCTGGGGATTTGGATTTGAATCCAGAGCCAATGTGTAATGCTAGACACTTCAGGAGAGTTACTTAATTTATCTACATGTCACTGTTTTTCCTTTGCAGAATGACAAAGGAATTGACACAGAGCCACATGCCTGTATTCCCAGCTTCTCAGGAGGCCATGGCAGGAAGGGTCTCTTGAGCCCAGGAGTTCAAAGCCAGCCTGAGCAACATAATAAGACCCTATGTAGGAAGCAAAGGAGGAAGGGAGGGATGGAGGAAAGACACTCTAAGTATATAGGGCATGAAACGTCATTATTAATGTGATTAAATGCCCCATCATTGTCCAGTATAAAGTGATTATAACCCAATTCACTAAAATAGTATTTACTAAAGAATATTAAAATAAATGGCCCAAAGAGACAGGAGGAGAGGTGTGAGTCTTACAGAGGGTAACAGGTGGAAAAAGAAAATAGGAGTCAGAAATTTTCACCACCCTCAATCAGTATTGTCAGCATCTTCCTGGTTCCTCTGTGCTGCTAAACACTTGCCCCTGTTACTGTAACAACGCACTTGTGTGGTCAGGAGACCAAGATTTGAGAAGGAAGATTCATAACGGGTGAGCACCAGTAGTAAGACGTGAACACACTCTCAGCCTGCATAACTAACTGCCTTGCTAAAACGTCACAAAGTGATACATTTTCTCACATAAATTCTATTGTCGTTAGAAGTAATGTTCTTGATTCAGGACTATGAAAGTAATGTTTCTGAGATGTTCAACAATGTGTCCTAAAAAACAGATCAGCAAACTATAAACTCTGTGCCTTTAAAAAATGTAAAATTATGCTCCATTACATAAATATACCCAAGGGGCTTCGACGCATTTTTAAATTTTTTTTTTGTCTTTTTGAGACAGGGTCTAGCTCTGCAGTTCAGGCTGGCCTTGAGCTCACTTTGTAGCCCAGGTTCGTCTAGAAATTGCACTGATCCTCCTGCCTCAGCCTCCCAAGTGCTGGAGTTACAGGTGTGCGCCACCATGCCCGGCTTTGCATTTTGCTTTGTTTCATTTCACCTCATTTTTCCTGCATGCTAGGCAAGTGCTCTCCTACTGAGTTATACCCCTTCAACGCATTTTAAAATGTACACACCCATATAGTTAAATATAGCTTTATTCATGATCTACCGCATTATAAATTTGGTGTAACGCTAATATGAAATCTACAATAGACATTTACTTAAAAATAATTTTGTGTTTCCCTTTAGATGACTGAAAAACTTTTAGGATTGAAATAGGAGATTGGGGCATGACAAAGCTGGCTGGGGAAGTAGGCATGACCTGTTAATTACAAGATCCTGGAAAACATGGCCCGAGCAGTTCCCAAAGCTCTGCATGTGGACTTCTTGTGAGAACTCAACAAATTTTCAGTAGGATGGTCCAGAACTGATGTCAGCCTGAGGAGGGGAGGTCTGGGCACCACCTCTCAGAACTCATTTGTAGAAGATCTCATGGGTTTCTTCGAGATTTGGACAGTATAAAAGGAGACAGATGCCAAGAAGAGCTTGCTATGGTGGCTTTCCTCAGGATAGCCTGCCCCGCTTTCTCCAGGGTGTTCTTCCATCTTGTTTTTTTCTCTTTTACTCAGCCCAACCTTGCTCTGCAGAGCCAGTTTCTCCCTCATTCTTCACTTTAACTTTTTCAAATAAACTTTGTCATTGCTTTTAGTTCATTTTGTTCAATTCTTTGTTCAAGAGCAGAAGAACCTGGAATCCAAGTCCAGTGGGAGAGACAAGTAACTGAGAACCTAGTAACACCAAGTGGGCAAGCGACTCTGAGAAGGAGCTGCCCGATAACAGGATGGTTGAATAGGCTGGTTGTGTTTCAAACCTGCCCTTCAAAAATTATACTACCTGCCTTCCATTTCTCTCAATGCTTCCATTTCACTCATTACACTCAAAAGTACATCAGTCGGTTCAATCCTCTACTTGACACTATTGACTCCCATCAGAGTCCCTCATACTTTTTCTGGAAGCCACATAATAAAAAGCATCAGGAAATCCCACAGGGAACTACATAGGCAGGGCAGCAGAAGACTGTTATATTTATCTGTTTGTTTGTTCTTTGTTGGTTTTGTTACTTGGAATTGAACCCAGGTCTTTGTCACGCTAAGCAAATGCTCTACTATTGGGTTAATAATATCTCTTAATTATTGTGGGCTGATCAGGTCCACCATCTCCCAAATGAGTATACAGTGAAGGCTAAATCAAAAGAGGCAAATGGAACGATTTCAGGGCCCCAGGAGGATCAGTGCCCTCTCACAAAATTTACGATTCTCTTGGGGCTAAGACCAAGATCTTCTCTGGGTGGCGTGTATTTACTTGGTTATCAGAAGAAGGGAGGGAAGTACCCAAAAAGGAATTACACAAGGACTTCTCCAAGTAAGGTATTAAAGTAATCCTTAATGAAAATTAAGTTAATCCGCCCAGGAGTGAGATGCCTGAGGCTATAGTCTTTACCTAGTTGAGATTGGATCCCAGTGTCCTTGGCTGTGATCTTGTCTTATCCTTTGAGGTTTTCTGGCTTCATCTGCCATTACAGGATTTAGTAGGGATTAGTAACTCACAGAGGTTTGCTTACTATGAGTCCGTCACCCACTTCCAGGCAAGCAGCCTAGGCTTTAGACAGATTCACAAGTAAACATAAAAAGCCAACTGGTTAATTTAAGTCCTGCTTGGGGCTGCTTCATAGTGGTCTCCATCACTCTACCATTAAACTTCATCTTCAGGTCCAGAACATGTATCCTAGTAATGCAGGACTGTGTGTGTACAGAATCTGTGCACGCACCTGTGTGCGCCAATGGGTGCACATCTGTGTGGGGACACGTGTAGAGCATGGGGTTTGTACATGTTGGTGCATGTTTGTGTGTGTTTGAGGACAAATCAAAATTAAAGACGCTGCTTTCTAAAAGGTGAGAGGGAGTTTGTGGGAATACAACTCTTTACACTCTGTTTAAGGCGGTCCTTACCAATTAGGCTGTAGTGAAAGGAAGAGTAGCAGAAACCTTTCAAAGAAGTGAAAGAACAGCATAAAGACTGGGCATAATTCACCCTTATAAAGAGATGAAAATACGTAAATAAAATCTTAAACTGAGCATTAAATTACTTAGGATGCTAAGAGGAACACACCTAGCTCAATTACATTAAATTGAAATCAGCATTAACTCTTTCTTTTTTTCTTTCTTTTGTCTTTTTGAGACAAAGTCTCACTAGTTCAGGCTGGTCTTGAACTCACATTGTAGCCTAGGCTGGCCTCAAACTTGCAACAATCCTCATGTCTCAGCCTCCCAGCCATCACACCCAGCTGACTACTTCTTTTAAACTTTAAGTCATAATAATTCTTTTTTTTAAAAAAAGTCTTTTGCTAGGTTGGGTTTCCCAGAACTAAAGCCTGCAAGTGATTTATTGAGAGAGGGCTCCCAGGAGAAGTCAGTAGAGGAATAGAGGAAGTTGGAAAAGAAAGCAGGATTCAGTCTGATCCTGCAGGGGACTCTGAGACGAAACTCTTTTCAGAGTCTGTTTCAACCTAAGGCAGGGGATTTTTTTCTCTTTAGTCATCCACTAAGTGCCGCACCCTGAGAATAAAGGCCACCAAGAACTTTGTCCTTGAGGGGGAAAGCTGATTCAGCCTCAGGGCATGTTCTCAAAGAGGAGCTACAGGTGCAGGTATTGTAAACAAATGATAAAAAGATCTGTGAGGAGCCCAGGAGGGTGCAAGTCTGTAATCCTAGCACTTGCAAGGCTGAGGCAGGAGGATTGTCACTGGCTCAAAGCCCTCCTGGGCTACATAGTGAGTTCAAGACCAGCAAGCTGCACACCGAGACCCTGTCTCAAAAATTAATTAATTAAATAAAAAGAAAAGATCTGGGAAGAGTTAGGCAGAGCGCCTGTGTCCCTCCCTAAAGACCATAACCTTCCCGGAGGCCCCTGCCATGCAGGATATGTAGAAGACCCTGCAAAGGAGAGGAAATCAACAGTTTGGAAGCATACACCATATAAACAGTGTTTGCAAGCCCTAAAATGTCCTAAAGAATGAAAACTTCTAGGCTGAGGGTGTGGCTCAGTACTAGAGCACCTCCCTGGCACATGCCATGCCTCGGGTTCAGTCCCCAGCACCACTGCCACCACCAATATAGATTTTTTTTTTTTCTGGCTTTTTGAGACAGAGTCTCACTATGCAGTTCAGGCCGGCCTTGAGCTCACTTTGTAGCCCAGGCTGGCCTTGAACTCACAACGATCTTCTTGCCTCAGCCTCCCGAGTGCTGGGATTACAGGCGTGTGCCATCATGCCCGGCAATTTAAAAATTTATATATTTTCAACTGTGGGGCTGTGGACTTTCTTTCCATGATTGTTGCCTTTTGTTAACCCTCTTCTGATGAGAACCACTAGTTGTACAGAAGGTAAAGGGCTGGTCATTGGAGGCAGACACTCCTGGTTTTGAATATGAGATCTGTTACTTGTTGATAGAAACAAGACCCGCCCCTTCTGACATGAGAGAAGTCTTTATTGAAGGGAGTAGCAGGCTGCCTGGCGAACCAAGGCAGAGCTGAGCAAAGCGTGGGATTTTAAACTCTTTTTTGGGGTGGGTGTCGGTGGGCCAGAACAGCCCAAGCGGGGGAGGGGTGGGCTGGTGGTGTTGTCCGTGGGTCAGAACAGTCCAAGTGGGGTGGGTTGGGCCAGAACAACCCAAGCAAGGTGAGCTGTTCATCAGAATCCTGCCAAAGTGGATGAGGGCGGGTTTGGCTTTTGTGGCCAAGGGGAACTGAAGTGGAACAGGTAAGGGGAGGAGAGAAATACTGACAGTTAAAGCTTTCCCACGAGGAGGGCTGGCTGCCTCATGACTTATCACTTACTAGCTAAGGAATTCTTTCTCAAGTTTCTTAACTTCGTTCCCTGTCTCATTTGTGACACAGACAATGATAGTGTCTACCAGTAGAACTGTTATAAGGAATCAGTGAATTATGTATTATAAAGTACTTAGGATGGTATTTGGTGATGAGGTTAGCATTCTACTTAATGATTGATAAATAAAAGTGGTCTACGGCCATACCACCCTGAACGCGCCCGATCTCGTCTGATAAATAAAAGTGATGATATAGCCAGGCCTGGTGGTGCACAACTATAATCCCAGGATTTGTGAAGCTGAGGCAGGAGGATTCCAAGTTTGAGGCCAGCCTGGACTACATAACAAGACTGTCAAACAAACGAACAGTGATGATGTGCATACTCCCTTCAGGATAAATCGTAGCAAAAAACTTGATGAATCTCAAGGGTGTTCTCTGCATGTCTTTTTTTTTTTTCACCAGAGGCAATAGAATAGAGTCAGTTAATAGAAGAGAAGAAAGTGCATTTTAGTCATTCACAGATCTGGATGAAAGGAAACCAGGTGTGAATGGGGGTATGAGTAGATCAGAAAACAGGCCGCCCGACCCATCTGGGGAGAACGCAATTCAAGGACCTTGCCCTGAAACCCCAGTGTTTTCAGAATGAATAATGAGTCCCCACCAAGATGAACCCCACAGCCACGGCTCTCCCCTGAACAGAAATTGCCCTGGGCTTGAATAGAAGAGTGTATCTGCACCATGACTGCCACATACCTAAATTAGTGGGCAGTGTCCTTGAGCACAGGTCCTGGATGCCAGAAAACCTAAATGTGCAGAGGTTCCACCAGGCCTCGAACCCCCAGACACCAGGCCCCTTGTTTGGGACACAGCAGGATAAGCTACAAGCTTGGAATCGGATGGCCTGCATTTGTATCCTGACTGTGAGCAAACTAGATGGTGTAAGCCAAACAGTTTCATTTCCCTGAGCTTTAATATCATCTTTAAAATGGAATTATTTTTACAAGCCAGCCTGGAAGCTGGGCTTGGCTGTGAATGTCTACAATCCCAGCGCTCTAGAGGTTTAGACAGGAAGATTGCCTCAAGTTTGAGGCCAGCCTGGGTTACATAGTGAGTTCAAGACTGGCCTAAAGTACATAGTAAGATCCTGTCCCCCCCCCAAAAAAAAAAAAACAAACGAAAAAAAACCCAAAAAAACAAGAAGTGGTCTTATTTTGGTTGTTTGCTTTGCAAGATCCACTGGGATATAAAGTAAAGCGCCTAGGACAGCATACGTAACCAAACAGGCCATCAGTTACCGGGTTACAGCCTCCCGCTGGACAAGTCTCGTGCTGGCTGACCCATTTCAATATCACTAGCTTTTAGGTTATGGTTTATCAAACCATCTTCAGGCTTTTGCTTTTAATGTGTGACACCCTATTTTCAATTCGACATGTAGCAGAAGCTGGATTTATAAACCATTAACAGATGCCTGTGGCTGAGGCCACTGTGGGCAGGAGCCAGGTCAGCCAGCCTCCCCTTCCTCCTGAGCCAGCACCCAACACACCATGGGAGCCTGAGATTCCTGGACTGAGAACACACCCCACTTTCCTCCCTACCCCCACTACCTCCTCTTATTTTACAGTGGGAAGTTCACTGTGGGAGGTGCCTTGTTCCATCACTAGCTCTGCCAAAAACTAAACCAAACCAAACCAAATTTAGCTTTGCCATAAGCAATAATATCCACAAATCTCACATTTGACCTATTCTGTTTTTCTTAACACACATCAAACAAATAAGTACTGAAATTTAAAACATTTGTTCATACACCGTCTGAACCCAACTTAGGCACACCCAGTGATTTCCATGCTACATTTTAAAATGTATTGTCCCACACCAGATGTGCCGGCATATACCCGTAATCTCAGCACCCTGGACGCAGGAGGATCACATATTGGAGCCTAGCCTGGGCAGCTTAGCAAGACCCCGTCTTAAAAATAAAAATAAAAATAAAAAAATAAGGAAAGGGCTGAGGATATAGCTCAGAGTAAAGGTCCTGTGTTCAATCCCCAGTATAATCAATCAATCAATAATCACTCATATTGCCCTATGTGCAAAAAGAAAATACTGCAACTCGAAGGCAGACAGTCCAGGCCAGGTACTATGCTCAGACCAAATAAGGAGGTCCAGAGATTCTTTGGGCCCCATTCCCAGTGTGCCTCAGTTCAGCAGGATGACACAACTTTAGAATGAAATTAAAGCATGACTGCAGTGGAGCTGGTCTGGGGTTTTAATTTAGAAAGAATAGGTGGGAGGACACTGATTCAGATGCTCCTTTGGAAGCGTCTGTCTGTCATCCAGGGAGTTCCATACATTACAGAATATCTGCATTTATAACTTTCAAGACTTCTCTGTACATCTTTAATCTGGGAGCTTTACGTTAAGAATGCTGTTAGTCCTGGCTTTGTCAGGACCATAAATTGCTGCAGGGCTTGGGTGGTGGGGAAAGTATTCACATTTTGGAATGTTAACTGCACTTGCTTCTGGCCTAGGGGAGGAGGGCATGCTGGAGGGTCACTGAGCAACACCACAGGCCTTGTCTTGTCTGGCTGTGTCTGTCTTTGGAAATGGAAAAAGAGAAGAAAGTCACTTAAGTTTTGCCTTGACTTAAGGTTAGTCTTTGAAAATATCCCTTTCTTTTCCTGTTAGAGGATGTACTGGGTATAGAAATGTAATACTTCTTCCATTCTCTTCTAAGGTAAATTTTTTTGTCTGACTTTTTCCATTTGGTGCATATCCTATCCCTGGCTGGTCGCCTGACATGAAGGTAATAAAATCCAGGACTGTTCAGGTGGACTCTTTCCTTTGTATACCACATTCACGATATCTGAGTTCTTTCTCTGGTTATAAAAGTACGAGAGTCCCAGTATTGGGTAGAAGTCTTCTAGAAGCTTGGGAAACGGATTAGCTAATCACGCTAGCCCTCCTGGATAGTCTAAAAAGTAATAATACATAAAATATCATCAGTATACTAGCTGAAGCTGGGCACGGTTGCATACCCCTGTAATCCCAGCACTTGGGAGGCTGAGGCAGGAGGATCACTGCGAGTTTGAGACTAGCCTGGGCTATAACATGAACTCAAGACCAGCCTGAACTGCATAGCGAGACCCTGTTTCAAAAAGATTTTAAAAATTAATAATTAAAAAATTTAAAAGCAACTAAACATATATAGATAGATAGATAGATAGATAGATACTAGCTGAAAACACAAACTTTCAATTGAGACAGATCTGAGTTTGAACCCTGATTCTTCTTACCATGAAAAAACTTCGGGCAAGTTCATTAACCTCTCGGGTGCTTCAATATCTTCACTTATAATTCAAAGGTGCAATTAGCACCTACCCCATAGAATTACCTTGAGATTAGTGTAAGAGTGCTTGACACATAGAAAGAGGAAAAAAAAATTGTTAGCTGTTATTCTCATGTGTCTCTCATGGTTAGACCGGTCACACAAATCACCTGAAGTAGATGTGGTCACTGTGGCAGATTCCATGGGTGGGGGGGCCATTCAACATCTACCCTACCCTTTCTAAATCCCACTGTGCCCGGACTCTGTGTTGTACATGTATGTATGTGACTTGAGTTCTGCCAGGCAGATGCTCCATGAAAGTAGAAGTGATCAAGATAAAATAGCTAGGAATGCTAGTGGGCCTATCTTTTGGGGTTCATTGTTGTTTGTTTGGTTGGTTTGGTTTTTTGAGACTGGGTTTTGCTATGTAGTTCAGCCTGTGGAACTAATGGCGACCCTCCTGCTTCAGCCTCTGAAATGCCTGGATTATAGGTGTGCAACACCACATCCAGCCATTATCTGTCTCTTGTAACCACCACAGTAGCAGAGTTTTGGTAGAAGTTTCAGGGTCTGGCCACTAGCATCATAGATCCGACTGGTAAGCAGTGGTAATGGTGTTTCCATTTCCCATGAGATCATTCACCTTTCTGGCTGGACATTTCTTCTAAGATTGTTTTGGGCTATGTGTTATCCTAGTTTATTTCCCCGGCACTGCTGGAAATGCTGTAAACTACCTAATACCTTGCTACACTCTCTTTCTGTTAAAAGTAGGTGAAGTCAGTTCTGTTGTCTGCAACTAAAAACACAGTAATTATCAAGATGATCAATACAGTAATTATCAGAATCATCCTTATGATCACAGTAATAAAGTCTTCTTTATTAAGCCTATCTAGGCTAAAGAAAAGGATGTATTAAAACTTTGTCCTTGACTTCAAAATGCATTTATCCTAAAAGATACCACATTAATGGAAACCTTTTTATTTTTCTCTTAAGACTTTATTTTCTTTGGCTGCAGAAAGCCTTTAGTGAGGACAAGAAGAAGGAACTGATTAAACTTGAAGCCTTACAAAAAAGAATCCTCCCTGAAGTCTTCCCAAAGGGTGACAGGTGAGAATAGGGCAGAGTGTTCACTAAAACCATAACTGGTGTGAAAGTTGTGCCAAAAGCCAGTGTGTGCGTGTTAGGACTTGGCTGAGTATGTCACACATAGTCTTTAATGTACTTGCTCCTAGGATGGCACCCAGGGGTATGCTCTATTACAGCGGTGAGAACAACTTGAAAGAAGCAATTAACAAGAACACTGAGACCCATCTCCAGACAGACTGGGAATTAATGCGTGATGGGTGACATGCGGTTTCAGCTTTTCCCATATTTTTACCTGGTTTTGGTGGTCGTTAAATAATGTCAAATTCTCCCTCCAAAGACTGAGTGTGGCCCCACTGAGCAATCTCTTGTCATTTTAATACCTAGTTTTCTACCTCTTCAGAGCAGATGAAGGAACTTTCTACAACAGTAAGCTGGTAGGCAGAACTGTCCAGCACTTAAGATTCTTCTTTTCTGTCTTTCTCAGGACCAAACAACACAAAGAAGCTGGCGGCCCTTTAGCCAGGTGGTGTACTAGTTTCCTGTTGCTGCTGTAACAGATTGCCACAAACCTGGTGGCTTAGCATAACACAAATTTAGCCGGGCATGGTGGCTGAGTCCTGTAATCCTAGCACTCAGAAGGCTGAGGCAGGAGTTTTCCATGAATTCAAAGCCAAGATGGGCTACATATTGAGTTCAAGGCCAGTCTGAACTGCATAGAGAGACCGTCTCAAAAAAAACAAAAGACAAACAATACAAATGTATTATTTTATAGTTCTGGAAGTAAGAAATCTAAAATCAGTTTTACTGGGTTTTAGCCAAGGGTCTCCAGGACTGGCTCTTTCTGGTAGCTTCAGGGAAGAATCTGTTGTCTTGCCTTTTTGAGTTTTTGAAAGTCCTCACTTTCCTTGTTTTGTTACCCCTGCCATCACTCTAGCCTCTTACCTCCGTGATCATACCTGCCTCCCTCTGAGAGGGAAATTTTGTGACTGCATTGCGTTCACCTGGGAGATCCTGGATAGCACCTCTAGCATGTGATCCCTAATACACCTTCAAAGCATGGTTTTGCCATAGAAGGTAACATTCACAAAGTCTGGGAATTAGAGCTCATTCAACTTATCACAGGCAGCAGGAACATGGGTTCTAGTTTCCCTAATCAGTGCAAGTTTACTGTAAGGGAATAGGAAATCAAGGTTACCAATGAGCATGTGAGATTCAACAGTGGTATCTGTCTATCTTTGGCTAGCCTTTGGCTAAAGTCTCTAGACTTCTACTGCCATGGTCCTCTGTTTCTGCTTCCTCTTCTTTCTGACTTTAGTACCTCTAGCAGTCAAACTGAGTCAACCCCGCACTATCATGTAAAGGACCCTCCTTCCTACCATACTTTTGTAGGAAGGCATCTCATTGGCTGCCATGTAGTCTACAGATGGCAACTTCTAAATCACTTACCAGTCTTTGGTCCAATCAGCTATGGCCAGGAAAGTTGGCCTGCACAACACAAAACATGGCCACCAAGACACAGGAACCACAGGTCTTTCTCTGTGAAAGAGTCTAGGAAGTGGTGACCATTCAGAGACTGTTAAACTCCTCTCCAAAAACAGTGTCAGCGACCTCAGAGTTTGGGAAATAATTTTTTATGTATTGATTTTTTTTTTTTTGTCTTTTTGAGACAGAGTCTTGCTATGCAGTTCAGGCTGTCTTTGACTTCACTTTGTAGCCCAGGCTGGTCTCAAATTCACACCAATCCTCCTGCCTCAGCCTCCCAAGCACTGGGACTACAGGCATGCACCACACTGGCTATGTATTGAGTCTTGCACCCAGGATGTTGATAGGTGCTCGTTATAAGTGGGTTTTTGGTTAACATCTACCAATTATTCTTAAGAGAAAAGAAACTATAAAATGTTCTAAAATAAATAAGGTATTTGGGAAACTATGAGCTTGCTGTGATGACCTATAGTCTACTCAAAGATTAAAAATTATGGAAAGAGTGTGCAAATCACCAAAGGAAATCTTCAAGGTCAAAGACTTTCATGGTATACTGAAATTCCCAAGTGCTGAGTCATCCATGAAAAGTAGCCCTTACAGCTCTCAGGACACTGGGTTTAATTCAAAAACTGTGTAAAACTGATTACTCTCTTTGACAGTGTTATGGTCGATACATTGTGTGAACTTGGGGAGTCTAGAGGTTTGGCTGAGTGACTCAGGAGGAAGCCAGGGTGCTTACTTTGTACACATCCTGAGCCTGTGGAAGAGGGCATGGAGACTTTGTGAGAGCTACATGCCCCCTGGATGGGGGTAGGCTGTTTACAAGTTAAGGGAGAAAACAAGGCTGCTTGCTGCCATTCCTTTTTTGCTAGTTGCTTTTGCTGTGCTCTGCTGCCATGAAGATTGCCCTCTGCCACGTGCCACTTTGCCTCTGAGCCAGCCAAGTATGGACTGAGGCCTCCACGAACTGTAAGCTAAATAAACCTTTCTTTCCTTCATTTTGGCGTTGGGTATTTTGTCTCAGAAAGGAGAGAAAAATAACCAAGACAGATAGAGAAACGTGATCAGGAAGGAAGTCACCCACAGTGTACACAGCCTCCGATTCCTCTTCAGAGGGAAGCAGAGAGCCTGCTACACTGAATATTCATGGACTGTGTCAGATAATCATAGGTTCAGCCACTGGATTAGTCATATCATGAATTTCATAATCACCATGTAATTAACACAGACCCTTAAGCAGTCCTTTCTCCCTGTTAGCCACTGTACTGCTGGAACTAAAGGAGCTGTCACCCTGTGGGAAACGGAGTGAGCTTCTCCCTTGGCTCCCCTTGGCTATGATTAGGAGCTTTCTGGGAGTTATTGCTCTTCGCCAAGCTGAACAAGTGGAAAGAAGCAGATTGTCGGTAAGAAGGTGAAGGTCTCTTACCCAGTGGGAGCCCGGAGCACAGTAAACAAAAAAGTATTTATGTCCAGGCTGTTAAGAGAATGAATTAACTAATGAGCTGCGTGTCCCACTGCATAAAACAAGTAAACCTGTAAGCAGCTCAGGTGCTTCTGTGCCAGTCTGGACTCTGGGGCCAGGAGGACCATCTAAATCTGACCTTGGCCACTTACCTACAAGGTAACCTTTAGCAGATGGGCCCCACAGGGAGGCATGGGATCACTGGGATGATTAAAAGCAGCTACAGTGGTACCGCAGCCTGCGTGTGTGGAAAGCTCAGTAAGCCTTTCTGCTTTTGTCATTTGTTTGCTCTTGCTACCCCAAATTTCAAATCCTATCTACAGGAATGTCATACTCAGAAGCCTCCTCCAAGCACCAAGCTACTTCCCAAGCTACTTCGCCCTTCTTTGAAACTCAGTACTGGAATCTGTTGGTGTTTATTGGGTCTCTCAAACCTTTTCTTTTGGTACCAGGAATTGAACTCAGGACCTTGCACTTGGCAGGCAGGCGTTTGTGCCCCTGAGCTATATCCCTGACCTTCTCAAACCTCTCGGTAACTATTTTTATCTCTTTTTTTCTTTGTTTGTTTGTTTGTTTTGTCTTTGTCAGACAGGGTCTCACTACGCAGTTCAGGCTGGTCTTGAACTCACTGTGAAGCCCAGGCTGGCCTCAAATTTGCAACGATCCTCTTGCCTCAGCCTCCCAAGTTCTGGGAGTTACAAGCATGCACCACCACTGGGCTCTCTTTTTTTCTTTTTCTCCCCCTTGCTGTCTTCTCCCCTCCTTCCCTCCCTCCCTGTTTCCCTTCCTTATCTTCACTGGGAATTGACCCTATGGCCTTGCACATGCCAGGCAAATACCACTGAGCTACATCCCCTGACTTTAGATTTAGCGTTTGGTGAATTTTCTTCCCACCTATGTTTTAAGCAACTGTCTGTAATTTTCAGAGCCTCCTTATTTTCCCCTCAATATTTCATTCTAGATCTTCTGTTTCCTTAATTTTGTTCTTCCGAAGGTCAAACTCGAGACTGGAGAAGGAATTCCCATCAAGGTTAAAAAATGTAAAATTTGTGAAGAAGAAAGGAATGGAATCGTACCTGCTCCCTTATATTTGTTTCCAAGTGTCTTCAGTGCATTATAAAATAATGCCCTGTGATAATTAACTATCATGTCGATTTGAATAAGAAATAACTAGCAGAATACTTTAGTACACTTCTGAGTGTATTGGGATGATGGTCTTACTGAAGAGGGAAGACCCGCCCTGGGTACGGGTGGCACGAGCCAATGGGGTTTGAGCCTGGATGAATAAAAAGGGGAAGAGGAAGTCTCACTTTCAATTCTCTGGAGGAGCTGTGGTCTTCACTGCCACCTTTGGACATCTGTCTCCAGGCATCCAGTACAGACCCTTCAGCCTCCCAGTGTGCTCTTTAGCCATCCCACTCAGACCCCTTGGCTTCCCAGTACAGACTGACATTGTCATGAGCTCCAGGACTTCAGCTTTTGACCAGAACCTCTGCTTTCCAGCACATAAATGGCCCTTTTCCATTCTTCCATCCCCCCCCCACTCTGCAGGCAGCCCTTGTAAGCTTACTTTGCAAATCCTCTAGGCTGGGTGCAGTGGAGCACCCCTATAATCCCAGCACTCAGGAGGCTGAGGCAGGAGGACCATTGTGAGCTCAAGACGAGCCTGGGCTACAAAGTGAGCTCAAGGCCAACCTGAAATGCATAGCAAGACCCTGTCTCAAAAAAGACAAAAGAAAGAAAGAAAGAAAGAAAGAAAGAAAGAAAAAGATCTTCTTCCACCCCCCACTGCACTTTTATTCATAACTTCAAAGTATATCAGGGGCAAATCAATTTCCCAGTCTGCCTAGAGAGGGGTACAGTGAGGGATATAAAAGAAAGACAAAGAGATACACTTTCAAAGCACTTGGGAGGCGGGCCAGGGATATAGCTCAGTGGCACAAGTGCCTGCCTGGCAAGTGCAAGGCGCTGAGTTCAATTCCCAATACAAAAAGAAAAGCACATGGGAGGCTAGGAGGTCAGTGTCTCAGGACGGGCAAAGACAGACACTCCAGTGGAGGGAGTATCCGATGACTCAGAGGGCGCGGTGATCTTAAACTGATGAGGATCTTATGCTGATGAGGATGGTGGAGAGAGATGGCGGGTTAATAAGTTTGTCCTTTCCCCAAGGTAGAACTTTTATTATTACTACAGGGTTTTAGGGGCTAGGGATGTAGCTCATGTGAGGTCCCTGAATTTAATTTCCAATACTGGAAAAAAAGGAAAGAAAAAGAAAGAGGCTGGAAATACAGCTTAGTGTGAACAGTTTGAGTTCAATCCCTAGTGCCATAGCAAACAGAAACACCGAAATGACACCCAGAATTTGGAGACCAATTTATTTATGTCGACGGGTACATAAATAAATCATTCCCAAAATATCAGGCCCTGATATCTAGTCATCTAGGGCTTATATGGGATAAGCAAGCAGGAAGTACAGAGGCAGAAGGGAGTAGGTTTATACAGTGTGCCTCATTGTAACCAGCTATGTATCACAGTGTCCAGCCATTTCTAAGGGACAGAAGCAACTGCATCTGGAACAGGAACTATTACCTTGGAAACTAAGAAACTGAAATATACTGGCTGGGAGGGGGCATTTTTGCTACACTAGTACCACACCACACGCACCCCAACACAAACATGCATTGCACACATGCACGCAGGCATGCGCGCACAAAGTTAAAGATTATCTCAGCACTCCTAAAGTTCAATCCCTAGCATGTGGGGGGGCAGAGTGTATAGTGTAGTGACTGTAATTAATAATGATGTATTATAAAGGCTGGGCATGTAGCTCAGGGGTAAAGTATTTGCCTAGCATGTGCAAGGCCTTGCCTGCATTTAATTCCTGGCACTTAAAAAAAAAAGGTATCATATATTAGAAATTTGAAAATACACACAGAGAGAAAGAAAGAGACCCAAGGAGCAAAACACAAGGTAATCATCTTTTAGTAGGGATAATCCTACCATGATAGCTCAGCCAAGTCCCTTGCAGGCACATAGACTCAACTTTCCATTCATCTTTGGCTCTTTTATTCTGATTTTAAAGTCTAGCAAGAGAGCATCTGGTTGGCCAGCCTGTTGTCTGCCTTTGTTCTAACCAAGAGCTTGCTGGGGAGGAGGTTCGTCACTAGACCTTTCCACCTCCCTAGTGGGAGTGAGGCTTGCTGTGACTCACCCAGTGGGAAGTTCCTCCAGCTAGAGGAGGGTTTGGATGCCAGGCAGCCACAAACATTGACAAATTCTCCACAACAGCGATGAATTAATTTGGGCCTGCTATGGTCATTGAATCACAATTTATATTTTAGTCCTCTTGCTCCTATTAGAAAAAGCCCAAAGCACATTTACGAGTCATCATTCGGAATAGCTTATAAGCATGATTCATTTTCATTTTCGCTTCAGAAGTGACATCTTCTGACCAATGCCGGGGAGGCTTCCTAATAGGGAGCCTGTAGCCTCCTCTACCTGATTTAAGTGGTCCACTCAGGAGACCTTCTCGGCTACAAGTCAGGAGAACCTTTCCCACCTGAGTGTGGAAGTCCAGATCTAGTAGTAAACAGCCACTTTGCTTGTCCTCAGGTTCAATTATCTTCATAACGGCTGGGCATGGCGATCCATGCCTTTAATCCCAGGTGTTCAGGACACTGAGGCAAGAGGGCTGCAGGTCCAAGGGCAGCCTGAGCAATTCAGTGAGACCCTATCTCAAATAAAAAAACAAGGGGCAGGGGGCTGGTAATACCATGCAGTGGTAGAATGCCTCCATGTAATCTCCAGTGCAGCAAGAAAAAGAAACAAATGAATAAATAATTTGAAAAATTAAAAATAAAAAAATTTAAAGGGCAGGTGGTATAGCTCAGTGGTATAGCAGCCCTGGGTTCAATCCCCAGGACTGAAACAGAAAACTCTCTTCCTGGTAGCACAGCGCGAGCACTTGCTGCCTCTACGGAACTTCAGTGAACCCGGCCTTCCTGCCTGCACCTGGCACATCTGTGTTTATTGGTACATCTAAATCACAGAAGGCCAAGTGGACAACAGGGATGCAGCTGGGCCGGCAGTGGCTGGGGGCAGCAGCGCTCCACAGGTGAATCCAACTGGAGGCCGTGCAGTCCCAGCAAGAGGAAACTTTTCTAATAGATAGAACCTTAACTTTTATAAGGGTCCAGTATATTTCCAGTCTGTTTGATGCTGTCTATAGTTTAATTACTTTTGCTTTTTTAAAACATTATTTATTTATTTATTTATTTATTTATTTGGTACCGGGAATCAAACTCAGGACCTTGCACTTGCCAGGCAGGCCCTGTGCCACTGAGCTATGTCCTAGGCCCTACTTTCACATTTAAAAAATTTTTTAAAAATTTTTTTGTCTTTTTGAGACAGGGTCTCGCTCTGTAGTTCAGGCCAGCCTTGAGCTCACTTTGTAACCCAGGCTGGTCTCCAACTCGCAGCAATCCTGCTGCCTCAGCCTCCCGAGTGCTGGGACGACATGGGTGCCCCACCACACCTGGCTCCTACCTTTACATTTTAAATGAATAAATTTAGATGTTTCATTTTGTTACAGAGATTATTGTGTTTCTCTACATGGGTGCAAAAAGTAGAATAGTAATACAAAAGCTTGGCGTGGTGCTGCACGCCTGTAATGCCAGCACTCGGGAGGCTGAGGCAGGAGTGAGTTTGAGGCCAGCCTGGGCTACAAAGTAAGTTCAAGGCCAGCCTGAACTTCATAGTGAAACTGAAAAAGGCAAATAAATAAATAAATAAATAATTAGTTCTGGTTTGTTTTTGTTTTTGTTTCTTTGGTACCAGGAATCGCACTTAGGACCTCCTGCTTGCTAGGCAGATGCTGTGTGGCTGAGCTATATCCCTGGCTAAAAATTAAAAAAAATCAATATAATAATAAATATTTCTATGGGCTGGAGATGTAGCTTAATGGTAGCATACCTGTGAAGCATGCACAAGGCCCTGTATTTGATCCCCAGCACAGAGTACCCCACCTCAGCCAAAAACTTGTTCCCCTTGAAACAGCATTCCAGCTCACTTTCCCTTCATGTGAAACCACTGGATTTTCTTCCCCCGTGGTGGTAGAGATTGAACTCTGGGCCTTCACACTGAACTACATCCCCAGCCCTTTTCTGAGACAGGGTATTGCTAAGTTGCCCAGGATGAGACTGAATGTTTGATCCTCCTGCCTCAGCTCCACAAAGTGCTAAGATCACCAGCATGTGTCACCACGCCCAACTGGCACTTTCCTTTAGAAACATTTTTCTGGAAGTTGTTGAGCATACTAGGATGGAAAGTTTCCCAGAATTGTGCTACCAGAGTATCATTCTAGAACTCTTTTTAGTGAGTATCTATCACTGGCACCAGTACAATAACCTGCAGACTATGCACTGATAAAAAGTAGGAACCAAACTAAAACTGTTCCTGTGCATCCTTGTGCCTCTTTGTGTCCATGGGTTTTAAACCCCTGTATGCAGCAGAATCACCTGGAAGACCTGCTAAGGCACAGATCGCTGGGACACACCCTCCCCACCCAATCTCAGATTCGGGGTAAAAACCAGGAACTGCAACAAGTTTTCAGGTGCTGCTGCTGCCGGTGGTGGCCAGAGGCAACCTGTGACCATCTCTACTCCATGTAATAAAGGGAATCTCATTGTCCTTTTCCCCTAGTTTTGAAGTGTGCCTGGCATTGGACATTCTCAGTGCCTACCAGGAGGAAGAAGGTCAGTGAACAAGTACTTAAAACCATGTGTATTAATTTAGAATTCTGAGTAGCTAAATTGAAACTTTATACGCTGTTACCCCGAAGTCCTTGTTGGGTTTGGAGCAAGGACGGGCAACACATGAAGTGGTGAGCAGATGTTAGAAGGGGTGAGAAAGACTAGGGGTTGTTTAGGACAAGTGAGTGCCTCCATCCCCTGACCCCAGCTACACGGTATGAATCTGCCTCTTCCACGTGGTCCTCTCTCTGTTGTATCACCATGATCACCATCACCATCGCCATCATCAACATCGTTAGTGCTGGGGACTGAACCCCGGGTCTCTTGTGCACTAAGGAGACTCCTGCTGCTCCGGAGCTACACGCTCGGCCCCCGTTATATTATTATAGAAGTTTGTCTTGTGCAGATATTAAAAAATGTTTTATCCTGAAAATTTTCAAACATATAGAAAAGTAGAAAGAAGACTACAGATGACCACCCATAGACTCAGAGCTAAAACTTCAATCATCATTAGTATTTTACATGTTTGTTTCATTTGTGTCTGTGTATTAGTCACCTTTTCCATCCTTGGTCCCAAATACCTGAAAAAGGACCGAAGGTTTATTTTGGCTCACAGGTGCAGAGAGTTCCGTCTCCAGCCCGCTAAGGCAGATGCAGCGCGGTGGAGGAAACCTGCACGAGCCTGGCAGCCAGAAAGCAGAGAGAGGGAGAGGAGGGAAGAGCCAAGGGCAAGAGATCGCTGCCCCGGGAACACCCCCGCTGCAGCCAAGCCCCTCCTCCTAACGTCACGTCACCTGTGAACTCCTCAGTGGATGAGTAGAGAAGCACAGGGCAGAAGCAATGGCGGAGCAGAAGGGAACGAGCCGTGCGCAGAAAGGGAACCTGGGAGGGCAGGGGAAGGAGAGATGGAAAGAGGCCAGGCTAGCTCCTTAATAATAACCCGCTCTTGTGCGCACTAAACCCCCCTATGAGACCTGCGTTAGTCTTTTCATGAGGGCAGGGCACCATCACCTAACCTTATTCCACTAGACCCCACCTTTTTTTCTCACTATGGAGCTCAGTCTGACCTTGAACTCCAAGTGATCCTCCTGCCTCAGCTTCCCGGGTGCTGGGATGACAGTTGTGTGATATCACGCCTGACCAGGCCCCACCTCTTAAAACTTGCCAACATTTCTCAGTGTCACTACACTAAGGACCAGACTTCCAAGACACGAAACTTTGGGTGACAAATCACATCCAAACACAGCAGCAAGACAATTATTAGTGATTTGGGACAGGATGAACATTTAACACAAAATTAATGTATATGTTGGGAATCCTCGTGAGCTGAATATTGTTTATAAAAAGGTCTACAATTTAGTGTGTTTATTAAAATGAACTTATTTTGAATACTGTAATTTTAGACTAACACAAAAGTTGCAAAGGTAGTATAAGTCCTATATAATTTTCACCCATTTCTCTTCAGTCTACAATCTTATGTAACTATGACATTGTTGTCAAAACTAAGAAATTACCACTGATAGGATAGGATTTACTAAATAACGGATCCTACTCTGTTCCAGGACACCACATTGCAGTTAGTGATTTTTTAAAAAAATTTCTTCACATTCTGAAGTGGTTTTAAAAATTGTTCTAAAATTGCACATAACATAAAATTTGGCATCTTAACCATTTTTAAGAGTACGGTTTTGTGTCATTAAATACACCTACGTTGTTGTGCAGGCATCACCACTGTCCATCTCCAGAGCTTTTGTGTCATCCCAAACTGGAACATGATACCCGTTAGATGAGTTTCTAAAGTCTTATTTTCAAACTTCCAGTACACTACTTGCAAATAATATAGTCTAACTGTAGTGGATTAACCAATGGTCAACTTGTAACACCCAGCTAACCTGAATCAGCGAGGTGTTGGGTGTGGAAGGCCCACCTGAGGACTGTCGCCGACAGCACAAAAAGAGAACTGGAGACGAAGATGGCGTGCTGTTGGCTTTCCTGGAGAAGCTTGTCGAGCTGGCTTTCCTGATAGGAACTCCCTGTTCTTGTCACTGGGGGAGCTTGGGGTCTCGCTGTTGCTGAGGATGGCTGCAGCTCTTTTGTGGGGAGCTCTGGTCTTTACCTTGAGTGTTGTGTCCTGGCTCCAGTGCAGATCCTTCAGCCTGCTGGCACATACCCTTCATCTTGCTGGTGCAGACTGTAGCATCCACTGGGCCTTCCCAGTGCAGATCTTGCATGAGACATTGTTGTGGGCACTAGGCCTCCCGTTGGACTTGTGGAGGACAATGTCATGGGCTCTAGGTCTTCAGCTGTACTCATGCAGGACGTTGCCATAGGATCCAGACCCTCAGCTCGATTCTTTGGGTCTCTGGTGTGTGGACAGAACTGCACTCTTTTGCATTTGACTCTTTGGGTGAATATTATAAAATAATCATATAAATTATGTGTCCCAGAGCCTGGTGTGGTGGCACATGCCTATAATCCCAGTACTCAGGAGGCTGAGGCAGGAGGATCATTGCAAGTTTGAGACCAGCCTGGGCTACCAAGGTTTGAGACCAGCCTGAGCTCAAGACCAGCCTGAACTGCATAGCAAGACCCTGCCTCAAAAAGACCAAAAAGAAAAGAAAAAGTTCTGTGTCCTGTATTATATCTTTTCCCTTGCAAACCCTGACTTCACTAACATTCCTGAGAAGGGTTATGAACTGCTACACCTTCTACTCAGTGTCTGTTTCTGCCGGTTTGTCCACAGAGTATCACTTTGGTTTTGCTTTAGGGTATCATGTAACCCTTCCTCTTTGCTTGGAGCCTTGGCGGCACTGTCAAGCATGCTGTGTGCTGTCTGCGCCTGGGTGCAGCAGGCAACCCAATACGTGCATGTGAACATGGGTAGAAGTAAGCAAGCAAGGGTTGTTGTTTCCTGATAGCAACATCCTGAAGAACCAGCCTTTAGGGGCTGGGGGCATAGCTCAGTGGCACAAGTGCCTACTTGGAAGCCTAAGGTCCTGAGTTCGATCCCTGGTACAAAAAAAATAAAAGAATCGGTCTTTAGGGTCAGGGTAGAACACTTGCCTAGAATCTGTGAAGCTGTGTCTTCAGGCTTCAGCACCACGGAAAAGAAAAGAAACAGAACAAAAAGTTAGTCTTTGGCTCCTGCTCCATTCTCCAAAGCTTCCCTGGTTTCCATCCTGATTATTATAGTACTGCTTGGTGGTTTGTTTGTTTGAGGTACTGGGGATTGAACCCAGAGTCTTCACACTGAGTTATATCCTCAGCCCTTTCCTTATTTTTATTTTGAGGCAGATGTCAGTAAGTCACGTAGGTTGGATTTGAGCTTTTAATCCTTCTGCCTTAGTCTTCCAGAGTGCTAGATTACAGATATGCACCACCACACACAGTGTTTAGCTTTCTTTCCTCCTGTCTTCCTGTCTTCCTGTCTTCCTGTATTTCTTTCTTTCTTTCTTTCTTTTTCTTTCTTTCTTTCTTTCTTTCTTTCTTTCTTTCCTTCCTTCCTTCCTTCCTTCCTTCCTTCCTTCTTTCCTTC